>CM035425.1:128790091-128792591 GCA_020310875.1 Ceratopteris richardii | reverse complement strand
TACCATCAAGTGACTTAGATGGTAACCTATTTATGAGGTAAGTGGCAATAGACACACTCTCTGCCCAAAGATAGTTAGGTAATTTCTTCTCATTAAGCATAGATCTAGCTGTCTCAACAATTAACCTACTTCTTCTCTCAGCTACGCCATTCTGTTCAGGAGAATACCTTGTGGTTATCTCTCTTTTGATGCCTCTGTCCTGCAAGAAGTCTTCAAATTCATTTGAGAAGTACTCACCTCCTCCATCTGAACTTAGCCTCTTCAAATTCCTTCCTGTCTGGTTTTCAACTAATGCAAGATATTTTTTAAAACAATTAAGTACCTCATCCTTGTGCTTCATGAAGTATAATACAGTCCATCTGCTATAATCATCAATGAAAGACACATAGTACCTTGACCTTGAGACTGAGGGGTCTTTGCTAGGTCCCCAAACATCTATGTGTACAAGCTCTAGGTAGTCTTCATGCATATATCCTTTCTTAGAGAAGGGTAACCTGTGAGACTTACCAAATTGACAAGCACTACACTTGTAAAGCATATGTTGCTTCGATACATTAGGTATCCCAAGCACACATTGGTCCCTGCACATTTGTTTCAAGGTTCTTTCTCCTATGTGCCCTAACCTTTTGTGCCAAATCTCAAGCTCTGAAAGTGTTTGATCTTTATAACTGTATAGTGCAATATTCTTTGTATCTTCCAACTCAAAAGTGAATAGTCTACCTGATTTTTCTCCTTTAGCAATCCTCTTGAACCCATGTCTTGGGTCCTCCACATATGATCCATATTGATTGAATCTGACCTGCAAACCTTTCTCCACAATCTGACCAACACTCATCAAATTTTTGGTAATGGTTGGTACATAGAATACCCTGCTCAACAAATTCTGATTACCATCACAAGTCTTAACATTTCCAACTTTAACTACTGAATGCTTTGTATCATCACCTGTTTGGACTTGATGTTTACCTTTTGGTTCCTCAAGATCAGAGAGTAGTGCCACATTGCCAACCACATGATTTGAGCACCCTGAATCAATGTAGAATAGGTGATCATCATTTGTACCTGATTTTGAAGTCATGTTCATATTTGGAAGAGAGTCATCCTGCTCCTCTGTGCAGTTGTTGTAGTCCTTTCTGGTTTTGAATCCCCCTTGGTAGTTGCCATTGTAATTGTTGTTGTAATTGTTGTTGTGGCCTTGGTGATAGTTGAACCTTCCTCTTGACTGTGAGTATCCACCTCTTTGGTAGCCTCTTCCTCTCTGATTTTTGTAATTCCTGAAACACTCATCTGTAGTATGATTTGATAAACCACAAATGTTACATGGTGATGAGTTATAGGGTCTCCCCCTACCTTGCTTACCTCCTCTGCCTCTTCCTCTTGAAGATCTACCTCACCTTGCATAGTTGGCTTGGGAGGTAGAACCTTCATCTTCCATCTTCTTGCTCTTGCCTTTATCCTTAGACTTCTTATCAGTGTATAGGGCAGAAGAGTTATTACCTTTGGATGTATCTCCATTTTTGGTGAGCTTTGCTTCATGTGTAAATAGTTGTCCCATGAGAGTTGTAAGATCTGGAGTGTGCATGTCCATGTAGAGATCCATTGCAGTGGTTAAGCTTTTCCATTTGTCATCAGCCTTGATTCCATTGATCACTTGCCTTACAATTTGTTCTTCTTCAATCTCTTCTCCTATGCTTGCTAACTGATCTGCAACATCTTTGATCTTGGTCACAAATTTTGAAAAAGCTTGCTTAGGTTGCTTCATTAGTGTTCTGAATTCAATCCACAACTGATTTTTCCTAGCCCTTGTATTGGAGGAAAAGTATGATGACAAGGTTTCCCAAGTTTCTTGGGATGTCTTACAATTTCTGATCTGTGGCAAAAGAAAGTCAGAGATAGAGTTGAGTAAATATGACCTTGCCAATGCATCCTTAGCACACCATGTGTTGAGCTTTTCTTGTTCTTCCTTGGTTCGTAATCCTCTTGCTTTGAATGAGGGCAATTCCTCATCTCCTGAGATGTATCCATAGAGACTCCTTCCTTGTAAGTAGGTCTTCATCCTTAGGGACCAAGTTTGATAGTTGTTCCTGTCCAATTTGTCAGTAAATGAAGGAAAACCATCTCCCATTTTACCTCTATTGCTCTGATACCACTGTTGGGATAGATGGATGGATGCTCCAAGAGACTGAGTAGGTACTGCTAAACTTGCTTTGTACCAGCCCTCTTTTGCTTCAGATTTGATAAGTAGACCCTCTTAGGTTTCCAATAACACCAAAAACTGGCCTATGTGCTTTGGAAGTGGTGTGTGTAATGATTGAACCAAAACAGATAACTTTGAAGTTCACAAACTCAAGAAAAAGCTTCAATTTTAGTCTTGATACCTGCTGACTATTTTGCTCAATGTGACCAGTATAGTAGAAGTTGATAAAATTCCTTCTAGGGGTATTTAACTAGCTTAGTACGCTACCATTTGCAAGTAGAACGATGTAAAAAGATAAATTAT
>CM035425.1:128772591-128785091 GCA_020310875.1 Ceratopteris richardii | reverse complement strand
GCCTTTTAAATTGAGAGGCTCAAACTTAAGTTCGAGCCTCTAAGTATGGTATGAGGCTCAAACTTAAGTTCGACCCTCTAAATATGATATGAGCCTCAAACTTAAGTTTGAGGCTCTGAATTTTGATTTTGTTTTGTCACATAATATGAGGCTCGAATTTAAGTTCAAGATTTTGAATCATATCAAGCAGTCTATTGGGTTATATGATACGAACTTAAGTTTGAGCCTCTCAGCTTTTCCAACGAAAAAGGCGCTCGAATTTTTAACTCAAATTTAATTTGAAATTTGAGCAAAAGACTCTCAAACTTAAGTTCGACCCTGTTTAGTTGAACACTCTCCTCTATTCAAGTTGGAGTATAACAAGCTTGAACTTAAGTTTGAGCCTCTGATCAAGTTCAAATTCAAGAAGTCGAAACTTAAGTTTGAGAGTTAGAGAGGAATGAACTTGAGTTTGAGTTTCAATTTAACTTGGATTCTAGAAATAGAGAGCGTTGGAGCCTGTATTCAATTTTGAGTCCAAATTAATTTGTGTTTCTTTTCAACTTTGAGTAACATAAATTCAAATTTACAAAGAAACCTCGATTCAACTTCAAGTCAATGAAGCTATAACTTTTGTGTGTACTGTACACACAAAAATACACACACAGAAAGATATACATAGGAGGTGCAAAAGGAGGCATAGGAGGACATTACATCACTTGTGCAAAAATGACTGATTTCACTACTTTGAGAAGTTCCAATTCTCACATGGAAGTTGCATGAAGTGAATTATATTCGCGACCTAACATACTATTCATTTGTCTATGGGAAGCCACCTTTAGCTCGTGAAATGAAGTCCTCAATTCAAAGTTACATCGGTTCTCGTTTGTATCTTGCTATATATCAGAGGCTGAAACTTAAGTTCGAGCCTTTAAATATATATAAGGCTTGAACTTAAGTTCGAGCCTCTGAATTTTGATATGAGGTTTGAACTTGAGTTTGAGTCTCTCGGTTTTTCCAGGAAAAAGAAGAGTATTTTTAACTCAAATTTATTTTGAAATTTGAACAAAAGACGCTCTAACTTAGGTTTGAGCGTATTAAGTTGAACACTCTCCTCTATTCAAGTTGGGATCTAAGAAGCTCAAACTTAAGTTTGAGCCTCTGATCAAGTTCAAATTCGAGAAGTCGAAACTTAAGTTTGAGAGTCAGAGAGGATTGAACTTGAGTTTGAGTTTCATTTTAACTTGGAAATAGAGAGAGTTGGAACTTGTATTCAATTTTGAGTTCAAATTAAGTTTGTGTTTCTATTCAACTTTGAGTAACATAAATTGAAGTTTAGAGTGAAACCTCTATTCAACTTGAAGTCAATGAAGCTATAACTTTTGTGTGTGTGCTGTACACACAAAAATACACATAGAAAAATATACATAGCAGCATTTATATATGTATACTATACATGTTGCTTGACCCAGAAGGGTCAAATTTCAGCCACTACCAACTTTGTGCATCTATATCTGCATCGATGCGAGCTCGTATCGATAGAGTGTGTGCATGTACAAAACTCGGCATAGATCCTTGACCTTCACTAGAGTTTTTAGTTCGCTCATACTCTATTTGCAAGCCACGACTGGTGCAAAAGGAGGCATAGGAGGACATTACAGCACTTGTGTAAAAATTGATGGTTTCACTACTTTGAGAAGTTCCAATTCTCACATGGAAGTTGCATGAAGTGAATTATATTTGCGACCTAATACACTATTCATTTGTTTATGGGAAGCCACCTTTAGCTCGCGAAGTGAAGTCCTCAATTCAAAGTTATATCGGTTCCTGTTTGTATCCTGCTATATATATATATGAGAGGCTCAAACTTAAGTTCGAGCCTTTAAATATACTTAAGGCTCGAACTTAAGTTTGAGCCTCTAAGTTTTGATTTTGTTGTGTCACATGATGTGAGGCTCCAACTTAAGTTCGAGCTTCTGAATCATATCAATTAGCCTGTTGAGTTACATGATTCTAACTTAAGTTTGAGCCTCTCAACTTTTCCAATGAAAAGAGAGTATTTTTAACTCAAATCTATTTTGAAATTTGAACAAAAGACACTCAAACTTAAGTTATAGCTTTTTAAGTTGAGAAGCTCAAACTTAAGTTCGAGCCTCTAAATATGATATGAGGCTCGAACTTAAGTTCGAGCCTCTGAATTTTGATATTGTTACATCACATAATATGAGGCTCGAACTTAAGTTCAAGATTTTGAATCATATCAAGCGGTTTGTTAGGTTACATGATACGAACTTAAGTTTGAGCCTCTCAGCTTTTCCAAACAAAAGAAGAGTATTTAGGTTTTAGATGATATGAGGCTCGAATTTAAGTTTGAGCCTCTTAGTTTTTCCAAGGAAAAAAAGAGTATTTTTAACTCAAATATAATAAGTTGAGCACTCTCCTCTATTCAAGTTGGAATCTAAGAAGCTCGAACTTAAGTTTGAGCCTCTAACCAAGTTCAAATTCGAGAAGCGAAAACTTAAGTTTCAGATTCTGAGAAGATTGAACTTGAGTTTGAGTTTCAAGTTCACTTGGGAATACAGAGGGTTGGAGCCTATATTTAATTTGGAGCCTACTGTATACGAAAAAATACACAAACGCAAAGATATGCATAACAACATTTATATATGTATAGTATATATGCTATTTGAGCTTTGAGCCAGAAGGATCAAATTTTAGTTTGAGCCTCTATTTAACTTTGGGGTTTGAGCCTTTATACAATTTGGAGTCGCACTTAAGTTTGAGCCTCTATTCAACTTTGATTACAATAAGTTCAAATTTATAGTGGAAACCTCTATTCAACTTCAAGTCAGTGAAGCTGAACTTAAGTTTGGATATTGATTCAAGTTGGAGTTTAAGATTCTATTGACCTTGGAATCAAAGAGGCTGAACTTAAGTTTGAATCTCATGCTCGAATTTAAGTTTGAGCCTCTATTTAATTCGGATTTACAGAAGCTTGAGCTTAAGTTCGAGTCTTTATTCAACTAAGAGTGAGAAAGGCTAAAACTTAAGTTTGAGCATGTTAAGTTCAATACTCTCTTGGATCCAAAAGGACTTACAGATTCGAACTCAAGTTTGAGCCCGTGAGTCATATCAAGTTTGGAATTGTTGGCTCACATGATATGAGGCTCCAACTTAAGTTCGACCCTCCCAAGTTTTCTGGCAAAAACAGGCTTCAACTTAAGTTCGAGCCTCTCAAGTTTTCTCGTAAAAACACTAATATTTTTAACTCAAATCTTCTTGCATCTACAAAAGCTAAGCCTCTGAATCATATGAGTTGAGTTATGCAGCTCAGATGTTTTCAACTTTTCCAAAAGTTTCTAGAACTTAAGTTCGAGCCTCTTAACTCATGAATCCAAAAGAGCTAAGAGGCTTGAACTTAAGTTCACACCTTTAGAATCATATCAAGTTTGAGTCTTCACATGATATGAGACTCGAACTTAAGTTCGAGCCCATGAATTTTATGTTGTGTCACATAATACGAGGCTCCGAGTGCTTTGAATCATGTCAAGTCTCAGTTTGTTTAGTTAAAAATGAGGCTCAAACTTAAGTTTGAGCCTCTAAGCTTTTCCAGCAAATAGGATAGTATTTTTAACTTGAATCTATTTTGAAATTTTAATAAAAGATGCTGGAACTTAAGTTTGAGCGTATTATGTTGAATAGTCTCTTACATCCAAAAGAACTAACTGAAGGTGAAACTTAGGTTTGGATGTCGATTCAAGTTGGAGTCTAAAAGTGAATGTCTATTGAATGTAGAGTCGGCCCATGAATTTTATGTTGTGTCACATAATATGAGGCTCAGATTGCTTTGAATCATGTCAAGTCTCAATTTATTTAGTTACAAATGAGGCTCGAGCTTAAGTTCGAGCCTCTAAGCTTTTCCAGCAAAGACGATAGTATTTTTAACTTGAATCTATTTTGAAATTTTAATAAAAAACGCTCGACCTTAAGTTCGAGCCTATTACATTGAATACTCTCTTACATCCAAAAGAACTAACTGAAGGTGAAACTTAGGTTTGGATGTCGATTCAAGTTGGAGTTTAAAATTGAATGTCTGTTGAACGTAGAGTCGCAGAGGTTTGAACTTAAGTTTGAACCTCTATTCAATGTGCAGTTTGAAGGGATCGAACTAAATCTATTCAATTTGGAATCTAACAAGCTCGAACTTAATTTTGAGAATGAGAGAGGATTAAACTTCAGTTTCAGAAACCCAAACTTAAGTTTGTAAATCAGACAAGATTGAAATTTAAACTATGAACTTCAGTTTGAATTTCATTTCAACTTGGATTGAGAGAGTTTTAGCCTGTATTCAATTTGGAGCCTCTGAATCATATCAAGTTTGAGATTGTTTGGTCGCATGATATGAGGCTCAATCTTAAGTTCGAGCCTCTCAGGTTCTCCAAGAAATAGATTGATATTTTTAACTCAAATCTACAAGAGCTAAGACTCTGAATCATATCGATTTGAGCCATTTAGGTTAAAGAGGACTAATGTCTTCTTGCATCTACAAGGGCTAAGCCTCTGAATCATATCAAGTTGTGTCTGTTATGGCAAATGAAATGAAGCTCAAACTTTTTCAACTTTTCCAAAAGTTGTTGGAAAGTAGCCTCTTAACTTATGCATCCAAAAGAGCTAATAGGCTTGAACTTAAGTTCGAGCCTTTGAATAGCAAGATGATCAAAAGCTAAAAAGTTTAAGCCTCTGAAAGATGAACAAAAGATGCTCGATCTTAAGCTCGAGCCTCTTAACTCTTGCAAGAGATATCCGGGTCGAACTTAACTTCGAGCCTCTGAATCATATCAAGTTTGTTCAAATGGCCCATGAGTTTTGAGTCTGTTGTGTCACATAATATCAGGCATGAGACTCGAACTTAAGTTCGAGCCTTTTAATCATATCAAGTTTTAGTCTATTGAGTTAGATGATATGAGTTTGAGTCTCTTAGCTTTTCCAGCAATAAGAATTGAATCTCTCTTGAACTTAGAGTTGAAGAGTCTCAAACTCAAGTTTGAAGCTCTATTCAATGTGCAGTTTGAAAGGCTCCAACTTAGGTTTCAGGCTCTATTCAATTTGGAATTTGAGAAGCTCAAAATTAAGTTCGAGAGTCAGAAAGGATTCAACTTGAGTTTGAGTTTCAATTCAACTTGGAGATAGAGAGAGATTGAGCCTATATTCAATTTGAGTCGGACTTACCTCTATTCAACTTTGAGTAGTAGAACATAAAGTGGAACCTCTTTTCAACTGAAGTCAGTATTGTACACACTAAAATACACACATACAAAGACATACATAACATCAGGGATGGTTTGAGTGCCTCTTAACATGCTAGCATGAAAATGAAGTTAGAGATTTTTATTCTTGTAGTTTTCTTGATTTTTGACTAGACTCAAAGTTAAGTCCAATTAGTGAATGTCTGTATATGCAAATATGGATTATTTTTTAGTGTGTACAATACTGAAGTCAGTATTGTACACACTAAAATACACACATACAAAGACATACATAACATTATTTCAGGGATGGTTTGAGTGCCTCTTAACATGCAATCATCAAAATGAAGTTAGAGATTTTTATTCTTGTAGTTTCCTTGGTTTTTGACTAGACTCAAAGTTGAGTCCAATTAGTGAATGTCTGTATATGCAAATATGGATTATTTTTTGTCGAAATGATGTTTGGGTTCTAGTTTTAATTCAATTGATTATTTTTACAATAATTATTGAAAGAATGATCAATTGAATAGCATTGTTAATTTCTCATTTATTCTTTCTATAGGCAAAATCAAGATGGCAACAAAGCAAACTACATCTTGAAGAAAGATAAAAGTGGAAAGGAAAGAGAGTCATGTTGTTGGGTCATGAAAAGTGTGAAAGATATGCAACTGCTATTGTTTTATTGGTAAATCCATGGGATGCTATAAATTGCAAAGAGTTGGGAGAAAGTTGCCTAGGTGTTATTATGGATGAAACTCTAGATCCATCAACTTTGGATTAAACTTTTAAATTGGTGAGTTGGCCTATACTCCAAATCATTATTGAAGATGGTGAGCCTATGATACAAAAATTAGGCTTTAACTCATTGTATGACATTGAAGATGATCATTGAATGGTATTGAGGATGTGGATCTTGAAGCTGGAGAGAATCCAAATTTTTCCTTTACGTCATCATACAACATCGACGATGACAACATCGATGATGATAATTGCAATGGTATTGAGGATGTAGATGTTGATAAGAATTATTCTCAAGCTATTGATATTCAACATTGTTTTGATGATATACAAGTTGTTTCTCCTGTTCGAATGGAATCAGATCAACAAGACGATTTTCATATGGAAAATAGTAATTGTGGATATTTTGAAGTGAACCCAAAAAAAAGAAGTTACATCCACAAGGTTAGAAAAAGTACTACATTGGCTCCTAATAAGAGATGCTTATTTGAGAGAATTCAGATGGTTTCAATGCATGATTGTTGTGAACAAAGATGTTGTCAAGTGGCTAGTAGGGCTAAAATAATGGATGCAAGATTAAACTTTTGGGGACAATGCTATTCAGATAGATGCAAATATGTATTGGATTGCATGAATATGGTCTACAAAGGTAACTGTGTGAACTCAAGTCAGCGCTTGAGTTTTAATTTCATGTTTGATGCAAAAGGAGTATGTATCAAGGCATGGTATTTAATTCATGGTATTGGAAAGAGCTCATTTTATAGGCTACGAGAAAAGTTTCTACTTGGTCAAAAGGTATCCATTCATGGGAATAATGGAATACTTAGAAAAAGTATCAAACATGTAGAAATAGCAAAAGCTTTGATACATGATTTCATTGATAATAATGCAGATCAAATGCCACACAAGTTGAGAACATGTATTGATGGTTCTCGTGAAACACAAAGAGTGCTTCCATCACATTATAAACAAGTGGATATTCTTCGAGAGGTGAATAGTTCATTACAGAGTTTGGGATATAATAAATTATCTCAACCAACATTTTCAAGAATGTGGAGTACAGAATTTAGAACAATTTCTTTATCAAAGTCAAGTACCTTCTCCAAATGTGACTTTTGTACAGGAATAAAAGCAAAATTACAATCTACTAAAAACTATGAAGAACGTGCAAGATATTTAGCACAAAGAAGTGTTGGAGCAAGTCTATGACAAGCCTAAGTATTGGCTTGAGTCCCACAAAGTCATAGAAAAAGCCTTAAAATGAAGACTATGTAAAGTTCACTTGTGAACTACCTCTTGTAACTTTTGAAGAGTTTACTTAATGTAAAAGTGAAAGAATCTTAAGTGGTTGAGTCCACTTGATCAAGAATGGAAAGAGGAGCCACGAATTTGTGATTTGTGGTAGGTAGAGAATCAAATCAATCATTGATTGATTGGAGAGTGATTGAGGGAAGTTAGCCTCCCAAACTCAACTATAAATAGATGGCAGTTTTTAGTCGTGGTTAGAGAGACCTATGTGAAGACCTCCAAGAGCTGAGCTTTATGCCATATCAAGGTGTGATTACAAGGCACACATATGTATCAGTAAGTCATTGTATTGTACAAGCAATATACTTCATTTTCATGATTATTTTGAAGTAGTTCGATGATGATGCACCGCACTACACTCTTCTTCTCGAGAGCTCCATGACGATATGCTCGGAGTAGAAAACCGAGCTCCTGACACCGCACGCAATACTCCGCACTGAGGCTGTAGAATACGTAGTAAACACAGTTCATAGGGAGCACGAAGACAGACTTCTTAGGTCTTACAAATGCGGTCGAACTTAGAGTCTGTGACTGACCAGGCCACTATATGTTTTATTAAAGAACATATACAAAGAAGTGTCCGGTGGCCATTTGGCCTTTCTAATGGACACTAACGGTAACAATATCCCACTAAAGGCCAATATGGCCAGAGTAACTATGGGAGAAGAAAGAAAGAATGATAAAGAATACCTGAGTGTAAGTATACAAACTATACCTCCCACCTGATGGGCATGTTACACAGTATACAAGTGACTGCGTAAGATCAAGAATCAAGTAACCCCCATCAAGTGACAACAGTGTCGAAAGCTATCCTGTGGTAGAGCTTTAGTCAAAACATCTGCAGCATTATCTCGAGTGTGAACCTTCTCAAGAATAATGCTCTCAGTGGCTAAGCAATCTCTAATGAAGTGATACCTCACCTCAATGTGCTTGGTCTTTGCATGATAGACCAGATTCTTAGCCAAAGCAATGGCACTCTGACTATCACTGAGCAAGTGAGGTACATGCTGAGGCAAACCCATATCACAAGCAAGACGAGAAAGCCACAACATACTCTGCTTCTGTGGTGGAAACAGCTGTACATTCTTGAAGACGAGATCTCCAAGAGATAGCACCTCCAACAAAATGAAAAATGTACCCTGATGTAGACTTACGATTGTCTACACAACCAGCATAGTCAGAATCTGTGTAACCAATAATGGATGCTTTCCCTCTACCTATGCATAGACACTTTTCCTTAGTGCCACTCAGATATCTCAATATCATTTTGACCGCTTCCCAATGTTTCTTGCCAGGATTAGACATATATCTGCTCACAACTCCCACTGCAAATGCAATGTCTGGTCTCGTAGCTACCATAGCATACATGAGACTACCAACAGTAGACGGATAGGGAATTTTGGTCATGAATTCCTTTTCCTCATGTGATTTGGGGCAGTCATCCTTGCTCAATTTCACATATGTGGGTAAAGGTGTACTCAATGCCTTTCCACCCTGCATATTGAATCGGTGAAGTACTTTGGATATGTACTCACTTTGAGACAAGTATATGCATCTTTTACTCCTATCACAAGTAATGCGCATGCCAAGAATATGTTTGGCATCCCCCAAATCCTTCATAACAAATGTCTGACTCAACTTCTTTTTGAGAATTGACAAATCATAAGAGGACTTCCCAGCAATCAACATATCATCGACGTAAAGTATCAAGCATATCAAGCTGCCATTAGAACATCTCTTTGTGTAGAGACAATGATCCTCATTGCTCCGAGAATAGCCTTGGGACTTCATAAAAGCATCAAACTTTTGGTACCATTGTCTAGGAGACTGTTTAAGTCCATACAAGCTCTTCTTGAGCTTACAAACTAGACTTTCCTTGCCAGAAACTACATAACCCTCTGGTTGTTCCATATAGATCTCATCTGTAAGATCTCCATGCAAGAAAGCTGTTTTCACATCCATTTGGACTAGCTCTAAGTCCACCATTGCAACGAATCCGAGCAACATGCGCAAAGTAGTCATCTTGACCACTGGAGAGAAGATTTCCTCAAAATCAACACCATGTTGTTGCTTAAAACCCTTTGCAACAAGTCGTGCTTTATATTTTGGAGAAGCACCATCTAATGTGAATTTCAGCTTATATACCCATTTACATGGTAAAGCTTTCATGCCATTTGGCAAAGGTACTAAGTCCCAAGTACCATTCTTGTGAATAGAATCCAACTCACTCTTCATGGCATGCTCCCACTTGACATGATCCTCTGTCTGCATAGCCTCTTTCTAGCAAGAGGGCTCACCGGCATCTGTTAGCATAACAAAATCTAAACCTGGAACATATCTATCAGGTGGATATGAGACACGTGCAGAACGTCTCAATGGTTGCTGAACAGGAACATGTGCAGACTGATCTGAATGGACATTCTCTTGGACATCCCTATGTGCAGCATTTTTATGCATGCTAACCGGAGGACTAGTATCCTCAAACACCACTCTTCTCACTTCAACCTCCTTAATCGGTTGTTTATGCATCTTAGACTCATTAAAAATGACATCACTACTTCTGATCACTGACCGTGTTTCAGGATCCCATAAGCGATATCCAAATTGTCCTTCTCGACCATATCCAAGAAAAATGCATTTCTTTGACTTATGGTCCAACTTCTGTCTAAGATTCTTGGGTATATGAACATATGCTTCACACCCAAAAACTCGAAGATGATCATAATATGGTGGTTTCCCTGTCCATAACTCTTGTGCCACTTTCAGACCTTTGGCAGTACTAGGTGAAAGGTTAATCACATGAACTGCAGTCAATACTGCTTCTGCCCAAAAACCTTGTGAGAGGTTTGCATGATGCAACATAGAGACTACTCTATCTTGAATAGTTCTATTCATCCTCTCAGCTACACCATTCTGTATTGGGGTATAAGGAGTTGTAAACTCTCTACGAATCCCTCTACACTGACAGAAAAGGCTGAATTCATGTGAGGTATACTCACCCCCATTATCTGAACGTAAAGCCTTAAGCTTAGTTCCTTTTTCAGTCTCAACTCAAGCAAGCCATTTTCTGAAAGTAGGGAATACATCATCCTTCGATTTGATAGGATATACCCAGACTTTTCTAGTAGCATCATCTATGAAAGTGACAAAGTAAAGAGAACCACCTAAGGACCTAGTGGGCATAGGACCACACACATCGGTATGAACAAGATCTAAAGGCGGAATTGAAGAGTCAATGTGCGTTTTATGCACATTTCTGATTTGCTTTCCATATTGACAATGCTCACAAAATGAAAAATCAGAGAAAGATAACACAGGTAAGTAGCCAGAACGAGAAAGATTTTCCATTCCACTATGAGATATATGGCCCAAACGACCATGCCAAATACAAGCCATAGGCTGTTGAGTAACAGCTAACAAGTGTTCTTTCTGTGATACAAATAAAGGGTAAAGTGAGCCAACTTTCCTTCCTTTTGCAATAACCATATTGCCCTTTGATATACGAAAGGACTGAGCATAGAAGATCACCTTGTAACCAAGGTCATCAAGTTGACCAACTGACATCAAACTGCGTGATAACTGAGGTAGATGGCGTACATTATGCATAGTAAATTTTGAACCGTCAATGAACTGCACAACCACATCTCCAATCCCCACAACATCACACTGGTAAGAGTCACCAAGTCTCACGGTACCAAGAGACTTTGCTGCATAATTAGAGAACCATTCTCTATGTGGTGTCACATGGAAAGAAGCACCAGAATCTAGCAGCCAGGTGTGGGAAAGAGAATGAGCCATAAGTGCCTCAGATGGCACAGTACTATCAAGTGTCAACACATCAGCATCATCAGAAATAGCATTAATTTCTTCAATCTTCACAGTCGAAGTAGATGGTGCAGGTAACTGTTTAACATGCCCATCAACATTCTGTTCTTTACCTTTAGCATTCTTTAATGCATAACAGTCTTTCTTCATGTGTCCTTTCTTATGACAATAATGGCATTCAATATCCCTCTTCCTTGATTTACTTCTGCTCTTATTCCGTTGACCATTCTTTTCCTTGTTCTTGCTCCTGCCACGTTGTTGATTCTTTCCTTGGTAAGAATCACGAACATTATATGCATCTCCACTATGAGTGCCAACCATAGATTTTCTACGAATCTCCTCACTCAAGAGTGCTCCACATATGTCATCATAGACGAGTTTACCACCTGGTGCACTATTGCTAATAGCTGTGCAAAATGTATCCCATGATGATGGCAGGGTGCATAACAGCAATACTGCTTTCATTTCATTGTCCATATCCATTTTCTGAGCCTGTAACTGGGAGAATATGGCATCAAACTCATTTAGATGAGCAGCAACACTATCTGTGTCCTTCATACGAAGGTCGTATAATTTTCTCATCAGATATACTTTATTTGATGCCATGTCTTTTTCATATGTATTGCATAACTTCTTCCAAAGCTCCTCTGCACTTTCACAGTCTAATACTGTAAAGTAAACATTATCTGCCAGGTGCAAGCAAATGGTAGACCTGGCCATTTCATCTAGCTCATCCCAATCATCTTCATCCATGTCAGCAGGCTTCTTTGAAATCCCATTTACTGGCTTCCATTGCCTTCTTTGAATCAGCACATCTTTAATCTGATTCTTCCATAGAGCAAAGTTTGTGCCATCAAATTTTTGGATCTCAAAATGGTCTTTGCCCTACAAGTTATAGCTCCTCCTCGGAACGCTAGCACTAGACCTTGATCCACCGGATGTGCCTGAGACCTCTGATGCCATGATCGTAGAGAACTGAATAGAATGACAATGGAGCTAGAAGAGTCCAAACACCAACAAATAAGTGTATCAAGGAGTAAATCGACCACTATATAGTTGACTAAACCAAAAATCTGGAAACATTTTGCCAGAGTATCCTCTGCAAAATTAGCATATGACCAGTGTCAAAGTATCATAAAACTGCAAGTACTGACATGTCTACCTGCATAGTGAATCACTGACTCCACTGCATATAATCAGTTACCCAATAGAAGCCAACTAGGCTTATCGAGCACCTATGAACAACTATCATACATCTCCGGCGAGGCTGGGTAAGTCTTCCACCTGCATCACCGAAGAGACCCCGACATCGGGGTGTCTCCCAGTTAAGAAAACCTCACCACGACCCTCTTTATCAAACGATAAAGGCTTTATGCAAAGAATATAACCGCTATATCAATGCCC
>CM035425.1:128717591-128767591 GCA_020310875.1 Ceratopteris richardii | reverse complement strand
AACATTAAGAGTGTACCCTTATTTCGATCCTTATCTTCACCTAAGAATTAAGGAGGAACTAGATCTTTTCCTTAAGAAAGATCCGATGGATGGGTTACACGTACTCATTACCCCAAAGTATTTGCAAAAGCTGGAGTTGTAAGAGTCATCAAAATGAGACAACTGAAACTATTAGTTAAGGGGAAAAAGTCGATTCGGGAGGTGGATGGATCCTTATCCTTTTCCAAAACAAACAAATTTAGGTGAGATTGCCCATCCATCAGTATGTCTTACTACGCATAAGTGCAACATGTCTGGAACTACCCTCCATTGCATGCATTTATATATTAAGTTTCTTTAGATTTCCTAATGTGAGTAATGCCTGTGAGAGTCTTTATAAGAGTACTTCCCAATTTTATGTTGCTTGGACGTAGACACGAATCTAGCAAAGGGTGCTAGAAATACATGTCAAAAACTCCAAGAATAGATGAAATCCAAAGCTTCACTTTGGAACACTTTATGAGGCTCCGGTATGATTTGATCTGAAATAAAGAAGATGGCTTTTTGTGTATCTCTAAAATTTTTGATGGTTTGCCTTAATCTTGAGAAAGTAGATGATGAAAGCAAGGTCTCAATGAGAGCTTCATCTAGTTCTAATACCAATGCAAGAGAGGAAGGATTATGATCACCACCACGTGCAAGAGAGAGTACTCTCCTCCCAACCATATGCCTCTATATATAACTCTCTCCAAGGGATGGTCTTCTTGGCTAGGTGGATACTAACCATCCATACGTGGAACATGTAATTGCATGTGTGCCAAGTGTCCCAATTAACTCAAATGGATACTTCTAGAAGGCTCTAGATATCTCTGGGTCAAATACTCTCCCCATGTTCTCTATGGGGTTTGAACCCAATACCTCCTAAACACCCTTGATACCTAACGACTAGGATCATTGGATTAATTGTTTACAGAAGCACACGACCTCTTAGTAAGACCATACTCAAGATCTTTGGTGTACACACAAGTGACCAAACAGTTTCCAATTTGACATCCATCTAAACTAGTCGAACCCTTAGATCATAGAGTCACTTTATTATAGGAGATGTGGTAGTCAACTATTGAACTTAATCATATTCATGGAGATGGGATTCAAACATTATCTCTATCCAAAGTTCGAGTAGTCTCTCATAATAATGTTCCCTTTGAATGAAGTAGGAAATTAAAAACATCATAAAATTATTTGAATCCTACCATACCCAAGTACTTTGAAAGGAAGCTTCAAACAAAAATTCATGTACTGAACCAATTCTTTCAACAAGATTGTGAGGGTGAGTAAGCTGATCTGATGACATGGTTAGGGCCACCTTTGTAGATAATCTGCCTACATTACATGAGCCTTGTAAGTGTTGCACATATAAGACACCCAACAAATGAACTATACATTGTCACACTCTACACTCTTTCTCCTGTATGATCTCTCAATCTCACATTGGTATATCAATGAGTTTAAATAGTTGTACAATCACACATTGGTATATCAATGAGTTGAAATAGTTGTACAATCAGATAAGCCAAAAGTCTTCAATAGGGTCAGGGATACACCTTATGTACATCAAATATGTATCTTTTCTATGTATTAGTTCTACTGAATTAGAGTACGTCAACTTGCTTATTTATATCCGTGATGTTAGCATCATCATTCCCTTGTGTTAAATTTCATTAATTTAGACATTCATGGCAAAGCATTAGTCTATCTATAGTGATGAAAAACCCTTTTCGGGTTTGGGAGTACAGTAAATGACGTCAAGACTCTAGCATGGTACTGGAATATAGGATTATTACATCCTTTGAAAGTGGCCATATGAGTGACTTATCAACCTTATAGAGCATTCTGCATGTTCTTATGGGCAAGGGCTATTAATGGTTGGGAGGAAGGTGGCATGTAGCTAATTGGAGTCCCATACTTGGTCTAACAGCATTGTGGGAAGATAGTGGGTTTTTCATGATTCTCACATGTTGTATTAGATAGAGTTCACAACACAAAAGTTAGAGAGAAAACAAAAATAAAAAAGACAAGGAACGTCTCTTCGTTTGTGAGCATGTGAATGTTTGGAAGAGTGCATGCTCGTGTTTTGACAACAAAAAATGTTTAGGGTTAAAGAGGTTTGACTTTCACATGCAAGAGTGGCAAAATAGGTAAGAGCTCTTGATTACATAAGTTTACACTAAGGAGATTATATGAGCCTAGATGGAAGGACTTCTAGTGGTTGGGACATTGTCAAGAGTTATAATTTTCCAACTATTTCACCTCTTTCTACTATTTTTGTCTACGTAAACAGCTATATTAAAACCTATACCAGCCCAACCATTGCAAAGCGTTAGCCATCCTTTCACACTAGTAAGCCCCATATCAACTCCATAAATATCTCACCATCCAAGATCCATATTTCAAGAATCATTTCTCTCTTGGAAACTTAAGGATTAGCATTGTATGTTGTGCAAAAATGATCTTTTTTCATATAAAATCAAAAAATAGCTCACTAAATACAAGAAACGCCATCACTTTAATGATGCGTTTAAGCATATTTTCTCAAAGAAAGCATTTCTTTATAGGATTAAAAGATATAGGAATGTTATATTCTTTTACACATAGAAAGACCCTATTTGTCAAATTTCTTAATCCATCATTAGCAGATTGCCCTTTTTTTCTAGCATTTTTCACCCTAATGCTGTTGATATGTGTAGCCAAATTCGATTCTCTGGAGGGGTTACTAGTCCATTGTAACGCTCATTGGATTATTTTGAATTATTATGGTCATAGTGTGTCTTAGGAAATCGGGATTTTCTCATCTATGTGTTTATAACTTTTTTGCATTGTTGTTTCTTTAATGTGAAATAGTATTCATGCACATTAACATGTCACTAGGTAAACTACCCTAAAGAAGAATCCCCTTTGAAGTGGTACTAGAACTATGGATCAAGTTTCCTCTTTTATAGTTTGACCAACTGCTTGGGACACTTGCATGTTCTAAGTGATCTATCTAATGTAGTAACAAGTTGTCTCCTATAGTGTTTTTGTCTATTTTTGGGTCTCATGAGTGGGTACATGACCCATATGCGATTAGACATGGAGTCTCTTCATGCACATAAGAGCCTATAAAAATCAACTCAACCTTCATCTACCTTAGCATCCCTTTATCATTAAGCCTCTCCATTGATAAAGCCTCTTCACCACTTTCAAAAGAGAAGTCGAAAAGAATTCTTGATTTTGCTTCCAACAGCTCAGAAGAAGTGCTAACACCACTCGAGGAAGTTACAAATGTTTTTTTGCGTTTAAATATTATGTTTCCTGCTTTTGAAGCTTAAGTACATGAAGATGTAGATGATCATGTAAGGAGGTTCATTTGTTGATGTTGTGGAGGTGGGCTTCACCATTGAGAAGTTTGTGTGCTTGTACTATTCCCTTCTATCTTAGAGGGACTTGTAGACAAATTGTACAACCAGTATGGAGTTGGGATCTTCACGACCTAGGAAGCCTTTAAGGCTTCCTTATCTCAAACATTTCAGCCAAGCCACTCTTTTGACAGAGTCTTAGATCAGCTAGAGAACTTCAAGTTAGATCAAGGTGAATCTTTTGATGAACATGATACACGTTCTAAGGCACTTCTTTCTTGTTTGCCACATGCTTGAATAGAATTTTAGTCAAAAAGTGGATAGAAAAGGCTCTTACAAGGTTTTTTCAATAGAAGCTTAGGGAATTGTTAAGGAAAGTTGCCACATTGAATGATTTTGTGGTAGACGCTTCTCGCATAGAGTACATTGCATGAACACTAATCATATGAATATTTGTTTTTATGTAATTAGAGAAATAGATATTTTTTATGAATCCTTGTGCCTTGCAAAAGATAAGTTTTATAAGGGATCATTTGGAAATACGACTTCCTTCTAATAAGTACATCTTGGTCCATTATATAAATGTGTGTTGCTAGCTAGATAGAAGTACAAAACAACCAAATACATCTTAGTGCTTGCTCTTCCCCCCGAGACTAGTTATGGTAATAGTGGACATACATAATCAAATGGTGTTTATAATCTTCCATGTCTTCCTACAAGCACCTCACTTGCTCTTGCACATGTGGAGCTAACCCCTTCACGTCTGTAAAACCCATCTATCATAAGGACCCTTTTTTTCGAAAGTAGATGACCATAAGAAGAACCGGGAATGCCACGCTCGAATCATATTTCTAGCCACAACCATTGCCAATCCAAGAAACATATTCTTGGTATGAAAATGTTGAAACTGCAACCTCAAGAATAGAACATTATGCAAAGAAAGAACATAGAAGAATGGATGAGAAAATAGCACAATAGGTTTACCATTAGGTAGCTTGCATGTAGAATGGTCGGAAACAAAGGAAAGAAAAAACTATAAGAAGGCTGAAATTTCTTTATGGTGGAGACACAGAGAGATGAGAATAACAAGAGCTAGCAGTAACCAAAGATAAGATCTTACCTCTCTTCTTACATCATCTACCTTCAAGTTTCACAACTAAGTAAATTGTCCTTGAGTTTGAGGAAGGCAATGATTGCTTTCTATTATGTTGCATGTGCAAGAGAACAAGGATTATGATCACCACCACGTGCTAGAGAGATGACTCTCCTCCCAACCATATGCCTCTATATATAGCTCTCTCCAAGAGACTACCTTCTTGGTCAGGTGGATACTAACCATCCATGTGTTAGCCATGTAACCACATGTGCAACACGTGTCCCACTTAGCTCGAGGTGGATGCTTCTAGAAGGCTCTAGATCTCTTTGGGCAAAATACTCTCGCCATGTACCCTATGGGATCCGAACCCAAGACCTCCTCATTCACACATTTGATACTTAACCACTAGGGTAAATGGATTACCTGTTTAGAAGAGCACATGATCTCTTTGTAAGTCTAGACTAGCCGAACCCTTAGATCATAGACTTACTTTATTACACTCTTGCCTACTTGGAAAAGTATTTTCTTCCTTGAAAATAGAGCTATATAGCTACCTTAGACACCCCCTGAGCCTCATATTCTAAAACCAGAAGAACATGGTCAGCTTCTAAAAGTAGAAGAACATGTCTCATCTTTCTTGTAGGATCCCTGCCCAAATGATTCAAAACACTACCTAGCTTTTCTCTTTGATAAACTCATGAAAGTAAAAAGTAGTGAATGAATAATAAGGGTGGATCTAAAAACATCCCTAGCCATTTCATAGTTTCTAATCAATGCAATCTACACACGAACATATGAACTAGTCCATTTCTAGGCATGACTAGTGCATGGACTTAGTAACTATAGTGGGATTCGTTTCCCCATAAAGACTTTGAGAAATCTTGATTCACTTGAATTTGACTTGGGAAACTTGAAGTTCGGTTGGCTCAAACATCTAACTTGGATGTTCGTAGAATGGTTTTAGTCCCAAACAACATTTACTTGATTTTTTTCACCTAGGTGAAGGACTACTTTGTTCTAATGGGCTTACGAAATCCTATGTAAATTGTATGAGTAAATTTACCAATTACTTTGAGTCACCTGTACTATAACTTGACCAATGCAAATCCAAAATTAAAAATTCTTCAACTTAGGACACTTTTCTCAAAGACTTGAACTAGAAGTTCTTGGGAATTATCCATCTTATCAGCAATTCCTAACCTCTTGTTCTAGAGTTTATTAAACTCTAGAAAGTCATCAGAGTTATGCTAGAGAATCTGGAAGCAAACTCAAATGAATAAATCAATCCTAGATCTATCATCTTTTGATGATTGTAAGAGTTCTTGTAAAAAACATCTATCTAGAAGGTTTAATTTAGTTATCTAGTTCTAACCAACTAACCGTGGACTTTTGTAAAAAGAATTAGATACCATATTTGAGTCAAATCCAAAAGATTCAAAAAAGCAGAAACAAAGAACTAAAAATCTATACAACCAACTCAAAATTCAAAGATACGTATACTTTCTACGAGTCAAGTTGTAGATGACTAAAGACTTTAACTTTACAAAGATCTGTTTCAACATGGTATTAAAGCATTTATTCTATCTTTAGGAGAAATAAACTAGATTCTAAAAAAGATTTAGAGTAAAGCTAAAACATCATCTAACAATCAGACACTAATATGGTATCCTACATCATAGTGTCAACCCACTAACATCGTATTGATGTGTTTCTACTCAAATAATGCTTCACTTGCGACAAAGTGTCTATCGATATTCAATCTTCCCATCTGCTTAGTGGGAATGCAATTCTTGTGCATTTCTCTGAGTTAACAGATTGAATCTATCAAGATACACCATGAACTTGGTGCTTGACTTATTCACTCCTTAGTTGAAAGGATCTTTTCAATGTCAAAGTCCTACTTCTTCAAAAATTTATCAAATATTTCTGAATCAACAAAACTTTATCTTGAAGTGTTTCAAGAGGATCTTGGAAGTTACTTCATATCTTCTCACATACTTGATCTTGAAGTATCTTGAGATAATTATATGATCCTCCTTGAATTTGAGCTTCTCTTTCAAAGTTTTAATGCCCTTGAGGATCAAATCTAAGTTCAAGATTCATTCTAGGACTAAAAAATAATTATCATCGCATGGTCTGATATTCCCATACCATGTTTCCTGCATCAATCTGAGTATAAAATATGGTGTCCCATACCATCCAAATTTATATTCACATTGATTTGTGAGTGATACTTATCCTAAATTATAAACATACCTTGATAGATTACCTTATCAATTTAAGAATTTTGAAGTTTTAGACATTACCTCTAAATTGATATTCTAGGTTTTGATTCCTTGACATGTTTGTTTCATGATCTCGTGCTTTGCTTTCGAAACTTGAAAACCTCTTGATAGAATATCCATTCTACTTTGCTAGGGTTATCAAATAAAAACCAATTAGAATTCCAAGTACTTGAATTTTCATAGCTCAAGTCTAATTTGTTTATTCTTGAACAATTTGTAGTGATAAGAGATTTTTACTTCTTGTCTTTAGATTCCTTTCTTACTGATGTTTTAGGGACCTACTAGACTGGGACTTTAAAAGAATCTCTATATGTCTTAAGCCTAAGCATCCACTCATGCTTTTTGGATTGTACCAAAATCCCTGTAAGGATAGGTAAACATTATGTTTTACCTTCCATACACTTGAGCACTCTCATCATGGTTGTAGACTACATACTTGGAATTTTGATTTTGTTCATACTTGGACTTTTTGTTCTCTTCATACTTGGGATAGCATACTACTTTGATTGCCAATACTTGGGCAATATTCAGAGTAGTTCCAATTGCAAGTTCTAGGACAATCATGGCCAATCTTCATCAACTCTCGTTGACCTTCCAGTAAGAATAAAGACCAAACCTTTATTATTAAGATCTCTTAAACTAACAAAAGCATGTTCACTTATCCATGGGGTTTTAGAGATCTTTCCGTCAATTTGATTGTGAGCATATGGTAGTACATCTCAAATTCCAAATCTAAGAGTCTTTTGATATATCTTTAGGTTATATCAATCATTAAACTTAATTACCACTACCTGTGGTTAAGGACTTCTTGGAAACTACTTACCATCTAATGCATTTGTAGAATTTCATTCTCACTACTAGGGAGAAGTTTATTCTTCAATGAATTGAGATTTCTTCTAAGGAATCAAATAACCTAAGCAAATGATTCATCATGGAATCCATTGCATGGTTGTAATGGTTTCTGAAATCATTTCTTTGACTTTTCTTCTTGATTTATTGCATCTATAACGAAGTGCTAGGAAAGCTAATGCTTTGCTCTTGGTATATGTTAAACAATAACCTTTACGATTATACCTCCCATCCCATTCTAGATTTTAGCATGCTATAAGTTATATTGGAGATACCTTTCCTGAATAAACATCTATATCATGAAGATATTTTCTTTTGCTTTAGATGAATTTTATCCCAAGCCTCCCAATTGCATTCCTCATTCTTGGGGAGAAACTCCTTTTTGAAGAGGTGGGTGAATTCATCCTTACTTGAGTGTTTCTATGAGTTTGAATGAGGCTCATCAACCATGTGTAGGCCTTAGGGCCTAATGCAAAACTAGTCTCTACCACTTGCACAAGTTCGCGGTTATTCTTGACTAGGTGGACATCATTCCACTTTTCCAAGAACATTAAGAGTGCATCCGTATAACGATCCTTATCTTCACCTAAGAAATAAGGAGGAAGTAGATCTTTTCCTAAAGAAAGACGCGATGGATGGGTTACAGCTACTGATTATCCGGAAGAATTTGCAAAACCCGGAGTGGTAAGAGTCATAAAAATGAGACAACTCAAACTACTAGTTAAGGGAAACAAGTCCATTCGGGAGGTGGTGGATCCTTATCCTTTTCCAAAACAAACAAATGTAGGTGAGATTGCCAATCCATCAATATGTCTTACTACTCATAAGTGCAACATGTCTTGAAGTACCCTCGATTGCATGCATTTCGATATTAGCTTTCTTTAGATTTTCTAATGTGAGTGATGCCTGATACAGTCTTTACAAGAGTACTTCCCAATTTTATGTTGCTTGGATGTAGACTCGAATCTCACAAAGGGTGCTAGAAATATGACATGGCAAAAACTCCAAGAATGGATGAAATCCAAAGCTTCACTTTGGAACACTTCATGAGGTTTAACTATGATTTGATCGGCAATAAAGAAGATGGCTTCTTCTCTATCTCTAAAAGTTTTGATAGTTTGCCTTCAGTGGCTTTGGATCAGGTTCGAAGATTTCTTCACTTTTTCTTCCTTCATCTTTGGGTAATAAGTGAAAAGTACTTCATTCTGTCCTTCTCGAGATCAGAAAATTATGATCCTAGATTGGGTTCAGAAATTTTTCTGCATACTTATAATCATAACGAAATATGAAGCATGTCCAACGGTCAATAGCCTAGTGGCGATAAGCCTTAGCACAACACGTGGTGTGTTCAAATCTTGGCTGCACACGGTGGGCAGAGACTATAGAGCTTCTGTACAGTCTGTTCTGTTGTTTCTGAGCTTCTCTATGACTTGATGAGGCTCACGTGTTTTGCATCCCTCCTTAGTCTAGATGACAAAGTAGATCATGTGCTCTGCATCCCTCCTTAATCCTGACAACAAAGTACAAGATGCTCGAAATTGCTACAAACTACGACCTGGCTCATGATGGATTAGAGTAGCGTATTTCTCTGGTTTTTAAGTTCAATTCGTGCGGCCATATCAAATTGCAGACAACTATCCCATTTTCTAATTAATTGTTATTGAGCTCCAAGGGACAGATATTACACAATTAGCGCCTAGCAAAATGTTTTCACGTCGAACATGCTTTGTTCTCATGGTTTTTTGAGTTCCTCTAGTCTGCAGAAATTTATTCAAGTAGCGATAGAATATTGTCACATTGTGAGGCATCCGCGGTTAAAACATGAAATCCTTAATGATGAGGTCTCCCTATCAAGACCTGCCAACTGCTACGTGTGCAAGTACATCGCAAACAACGTTTTGCTTCTTTACAAATCAACAAAGAACTCAAGGTGATTGAAACACTAAATAAAATGCCGACTTCGTGGTACATATGCTGCTAACATCCATTGATGTACATTCCGAGTTCGAATCCTCCATACAAATAAGAATTGAAACCTATTGTAGTCTTTGTTTTGCATATCTTAAACTATGTGGAACGTAATAAAAAATCAGAACAGAATTAACATCAAGCTGCATGGCAGGTGTAGTGCCTCACACGTCCATGCCTTCCTTCAAGGTGCAAAATTCGACTCCCAAGAGCCCTTATGATGAAGATTTTGGGTATTTAGCTTCCCCTGTCAATAGCACCAGATATGAAACTATTGAGCATTTTGCCTTCAAGCTTGTTGATGCCGGTGCATGAAAAGAATGATGACTCGTACAAAAGCTCCTAGAAGCTTGTGGTGAGGACGGGATCAATATGATCACTTTGAAGATCTTGAGGAAGGAGATGATGAAAGCAAGGTCTCAATGAGAGCTTCACCTAGCTCTGATACCAATGCAAGAGACCAAGGATTACGATCACCACCACGTGCTAGAGAGATTACTCTCCTCCCAACCATACACCTCTATATATAGCTCTCTCCAAGGGAATGTCTTCTTGGGCAGGTGGATACTAACCATCTATATGTCGGCCATGTAATTGCATGGGTGCAAAGTGTCCTAGTTAACTCAAGTGGATGCTTCTAGAAGGCTCCTAATATCTTTGGGCAAAATACTCTCCCCATGTTCCCTATGGGGTTTGAACCCAAGACCTCCTTCACACCCTTGATACCTAACCACTAGGCTCACTCGATTACTTGTTTACAAAAGCACATGACCTCTTAGTAAGACCATACTCGAGATCTTTGGTTATACACAGAAGTGACCAAACATTTTCCAATTTGAGATCCATCTAAACTAGTGGAACCCTTAGATCATAGAGTTACTTTATTATAGGATGTGTGGTAGTCAGCTATTGAACTTAATCGTATTCATGGAGATGGGATTCAAAAATTATCTATATCCAAAGTTCGAGTAGCCTCTCATAATAATTTTCCCTTTGAATGAAGTAAGAAATTAAAAACACAATAAAATTATTTGAATCCTACCATACCCAAGTACTTTGATAGGAAGCTTCAAAGAGAAATCCATGGACTGAGGACCACCTCCATAGAAAATCTGCCTACATTACATGAGCCTTGTAAGTGTTTCACATATAAGACATCCAACAAACGACCTATACATTGTCACACTCTACACTCTTTCTCCTTTATGACCTCTCAATCTCACATTGGTATATCAATGAGTTTAAATAGTTGTACAATCACACATTGGTATATCAATGAGTTCAAATAGTTGTACAATCAAATAAGCCAAACATCTTCAATAGGTCAGGGAAACACCTTATGTACATCAAATATGTATCTTTTCTATGTATTAGTTCTACTCAATTAGAGTACTTCAACTTGCTTATTTATATCCTTGATGTTAGCATCATCATTCTTTGTGTTAAATTTGATTTATTTAGACATTCATGGAAAGCATTAGTCTATCTGTAGTGATGAAAAACCCTTTTCGGGTTTGGGAGTACAATAAATGACGTCAAGACTCTAGCATGGTACCGTATGGACTATAGGATTATTACATACTTTGAGAGCGGCCATATGAGTGACTTATCAACCTTATAGAGCATTCTGCATGTTCTTATGGACAAGGGCTATTAATGGTTGGGAGGAAGGTGGCATGTAGCTAATTGGACTCCATACTTGGTCTAAGAATTTCGGGTAGAGAGTGGGTTTTCTATGATTTTCACATGTTGTATTAGATAGAGTTCACAACACAGAAGTTAGAGAGAGAACAAAAAAAATAAGAAAAGGAACTTCTCTTCGTTTGTAAGCATGTGAATGTTTGCAGGAGTGCATGCTCATGTTTTGACAAAAAAAATGTTTAGTGTTAATGAGGTTTGACTTTCACATGCAAGAGTGGCAAACTAGGTAAGAGCTCTTGATTACATAAGTTTACACTAAGGAGATTATTGAGCCTAGATGGAAAGATTTCTATTGGTTGGGACATTGTCAAGAGTTATAGTTTTCCAACTATTTCACCTCTTTCTACTATTTTTATCTACGTAGACACCTATATTAAAACATATACCAGCCCAACCATTGCAAATCTTTAGCCATCATTTCACACTAGTAAGCCCCATATCAACACCACAAATATATCACCATCCAAGATCCATATTTCAAGCACATGGGTGGACAATAACATCTTTGTAGCTAAATTCCCGTTATGAGTTTGAGTTGTATATATCTATTTTTGTGTTTCCTTTGATTTTGTATTTTCCTCATCTCATGGGAGGAGATCAAGGCCTTGGAGGAAATTCACGTTTTGAATCTTGTGCCGTGGGAGAAGGATATGAAGGTACTTGGAAACAACTAGGTTTACAAGGTAAAGCAACATTCAGATGGTTGTATTGCTACATATAAAGGAAGGCTTGTAGCGAAAGGATTTGGTTAGACTTATGGTCTAGACGATGATGTGATACTTAGCCCTATGGCTAGGATGGCTACCATTATAGCTAGCATTGCTATTGTACAAAGCAAGAAGTGGAAGATGTATCAACTTGACATGAAGAATGCATTCTCAATGGAGAGCTAGAGGAAGTTGTGTACATGGACCAACAATTGGGGTTTGAAGAGAAACACAAGGATGTTTATGTTTGTGGGTTGAAGAAAACATTATATGGTCTCAAGAAAGCCCCATGGGCATGGAATCAAAGGCTTGTGAACTATCTAATCAACATTGGGTACAATTGATGCAAGCTAGATCCATCATCGTTCTATAGGAAGGAAGGTGAGTGATATGTCTAATTATATATGTATGGAGATGATCTAATAATCACAGAAAATCATGAAGAGGCTATCAAGGACATCAGAGAGAAGCTAAGAGAGGATTTCAAGATCCTAGAAATTGGAGATCTAAGGTAGTTTTCAGGAAATGAAGTCATATAGAAGGACAATGGTATTTGGCTTATGTAGAGATAATATATCTTGGATGTATCGAAGAAGTATGGACTGTTGGGATGCAAACCTTTGAGAAACCCTATAGAGGTGAATGGAAAGGTGACTTCAATGGAAGGTAATGAAGTATAGGATCCACTTTTGTCGAGATCTACAGTGAGATCTTTGAGCTTTTCCACCATTAGAAGGCTAGAACTAGCATATACAATTGGTGTGCTATCTCAATTCATGGACACACATAGGGTTCCAAATTTAACTGCAGCCATGAGAGTGCTTAGTTATCTCAAATAAACATTGGAAAAAGATCTATTCTAGTCTTGTGAAGATTAATTTGAGGTAAAAGCATATGCAAATGCTTATTGGGATCGACTCAAAGATGGTAGGAGAACTTAAAGTGGATATGAAGTGATGTGTGGCAAGAAGGTCATCATTTGGATGCCAAAGAAGCAACCGAGAGTTTCTCCATCCTCCACCTAAGCTGAATAAAGAGCATCGGCTCAAGTGACTAGTAGGCCCATAAGCTAAGCAAGTCCTCTTCTTGCTTGCTTGAGTGTTTTGAATAGAGTTTGTGTAGCCATAGATAAGACACAAAAGTCTATGTGATTGTTCTATAGTATCATGAGTGTTGAGAAGAGTTCACTTATCATATCATACTCGTTTGTTGTAATTCTTGGTTTCTGAGAAAGCATTTCTTGTCTTCTACAATTTCCTTGAAGCGCATTTCAAATCTTTGCATATTTTGAAAGAACCATGTCAAGGGGTGAATAGTGGTATATATGTGTATACCTACCGAAGGCTACAACTTGTTTGCCTTGAAGGCATTGGATCTCCTAGTAGGAGCAACCTTTTTCGGTGAAGTAACGTGCATTGGCAGTTTATGCGTGCAAAAGGTCTCGCGTTTAGTCTTCGAGATCTAAGATAATCAACTGTTTGCTTCAACATGGGTTTTGTGAGTGTGCCTGTGAGGCCACCAGTTCTTCAAGTCTGCATAGGGAGATTGACCGTTTTCCCTTCATTACAGAGTCTTGGATATTAATTTTTTGTTAATACTTTGAATGCAAAGGTGCAATAATTTGAAGGGATAAAGGTTTAAAACCATAACTGTGAAAAGTGAATGTGCATCTTTTGTTCAGAATACAATACCAATATCTTTCTTCTTTTGAATAACAACTTTGTGTTTAATTTCTACCTTGTTGAATGAAAAGAAATCTACCCGTGCACATACGTCTGAGCCATTACTGACTGCTCAAATCTTTAAATCTAACAATACATTCCAAGAAACGTCAGGATGATGATGGCTGGAGCTAGACGTGTTTTTTTTTTAATATAAAGGAAGTTCGGCAATAGCCTACTCTCGCGGACTTGAATTAAATTAAGAAGACAAAGGTACAACAGAAGGGGACTAGTGCCCACGGGACCCCCCAAATCCCACAAAGCAGGGGAAGCTTGGTTGATTCCTAGGTAGCATTACAAAGAAGGTTGATCACCCTCTCGTCGCCCTCATGCGGGACCCACTTGGGTTTGAGCTTGTTGTTGATCAAAAGGAGGACTTGATGGTGCCTGAAGGGGGGGGGATTTCTTACTGTTGACAATCCTTTTGCCAAGGAGGAATAGAGATTTTTCAATCGACCACTCCCTGGGGGGGTCGCCGAAGTTGAGAGCACACCGCTCCCGCCAAATTTTCCACAGGACTTCCCCTCTGATTGCGTTCCAGAGAGCAGCAGAGCATCCAATCGCTTCTCCCAAAAGGACTTGTTTCCAACTAAGCTGTTTCTGAACTCTGATTTTCAGTCCAACCGTCTGCCAGATTCTGTAGGAGTTGGGGCAAGTAAGGAAGATATGTGGGACATCTTCGATTGCTCGGTGGCAGCGTTTGCACCACGGAGGGATCCCGCAAATTTTGCTTGCCTTATGGTTAGTCCAAATTCCTCGATGAAGAATTTGCCACAAGAGGACAGACTTCTTAATCTCTATAAGTGGGTGCCAGATACCCATGAATTTGAGTAGGCTATTTTGAGTAGGCTATTTCCATTGTGCCATTTGAGACCACGCACGTTCAGAGCATCATGTCCCATGAGAAGGCGAGTTTTGTGACGATCCCAAGCGAGGCATCTGCTTTGCAAGGTGTTCCATTCTTCGTAGGAGATGTTTATGTGAGGGTCGATATCCTCGTAGTTGATCCAACTGTTGGTGTCATGTTTCCAGAGGTGTTTCCATTTTTTGAATCCTTTGTTCCATAATTTCTTGGCATTTTGAATGTTCCACGACTCCACACTCCGGATGCCATGTATCGGAAACCAGATAGAGTCGTTTTGTCTGATTCCGGCCGCCCACTTCCAGTCCTCACTAATTCTTGTGAAGCTTTTGACTTTATTCCAGCCCTTCCAGAGAGAGCAAACGAGATTGGAGCCTTTCGGGAAGACAGGAATCGGGGAGAATAGCAGGGTCATGATGTCAAGGTTCTTCCAGTTCGGGGACCCCGTGAGGGCCAACTCATTTTTGTTTTTGAAGATCAGCTTGGCCCACGAGGCCTCCCTATTGCACCAAGCTTTAATCATCCATTTGGCTGCCAGTTTGTTTGCCATACACCCAGTGTCCAGGATGCCAAGCCCCCCGCTCTCTCTAGGGCTGGTGCAGATGGCCCATTTGATTTTAGGCACCCCCCTTCTGTTATGATCACCCGTCCAAAGAAAGTTTCTGCAAATGCTATTCAGTTTGGACAGGCCTTGCTCATTCGGTCTCCAGCATGAAAGGAAGTAGATGGTAGACGAGAGGAGGAACGTGTTGATAACCATCGCCCGTCGAGCGAGATTGATTTGCATGCCTCTCCAGTAATTTAGCTTGTTTTCAAGTTTGGCCAGCACCCAGTTCCATCGCTGCTCCATAGAGACGCCAAACCCCAAGGGGATTCCAAGCAGCCGAAAGATTTGGCCCTGCGGAATGATTTGACAGCCATGATCAATGAGAAGGCCAGGTTGATGTCCCATAATGGCCCTAAAGGCGGTCTTATTGTGGTTGATTTTGGATCCAGAGGCCGCACAAAAGGTATCAAGACACCTCCAGAAAGTCTCCAGGCTGGTATTATCATTGTGAACGAACGCGTTCATATCGTCGGCAAAAAGTCTCATGATGATTTGACTGTGGTCGTGAGGTAGCTGGAGGCCTTTGATATTGCCAGCCTCCACATGATGAGCCACAAGTCTGCTCAGCCCCTCCGTGGCAATGGCAAAGAGAAGGGGGGCAAGAGGGCACCCTTGTCTTATAGATCTTTTAAGATGGATCGCCTTCGAAAGTTTGCCGTTAACGTTGATTAGGGTCGTTGCGTTGCCGAGAAGGGTCGCGATCATCTTGATGAATTTCCGACTACATCCGAGGTCTTGGAGCGACTGCAGGATATAGTCCCATTCTAGCCTGTCGTAGGCTTTGTCAAAGTCGATCTTGAGGAAGACCACATCTTGATTAGACTCATTTGCAAATTGAATACCTTCCCAAATATCCACAATGGTCTCCAGGATGGACCTGCCTTTGATGAAACCTTTTTGGTCCTCACTAAGCCAAGATCTCAGGTGGCACGCAAGTCTGTTGGCAATGACTTTGGCGACGATCTTGTATCCTGTTTGGAGCATCGTAATTGGCCGCCAGTTCTCGATTCTGTTTTTTTCCCCCTTCTTGTGAATCAGCTTGATAATTCCATTATTTATACAAGAAGGAAGAGCACCAAATTTTAGCGCTTCTTGCCAGACCATTCGAAGAGGGGTGGCGACCACCAGCTTGAAGGATTTAAAAAACTCATTAGTGAGTCCGTCGGGTCTCGGGCTTTTACCGAGAGGGAGGGCATCAATGACCTCAATGATTTCTGATTCAGAGATCGGGGCATGAAGCAGGGAGTGGAGGTTGGGTGGAATTCTCCGGGGGGACACCCTAGAAATGGCAGCCATGCAGTCCCTTCTATGTTGGGAGAGGGGGTTCGAGGTTCCCAAGAGTCTCGTGAAGTGCCCTTCGATGATGCCAAAATTATCTTCTTCCGAGTTGCATACATTGCCGTGTGGGTCTAGCAGTAGGGGAATCGTCTCTCTGTTGTGTTTCCTTTTAAGGATACTGCACATCTCTTTGGTGGGTTTGTCGGCTTTTCCAGCCCACCACTCCTTGAAGAAGGTTTGCAAGTTTTTCCTTTGTATTTCTTCCTCGTATCTCAACGCAGCTCTGATTTTTCGGAGACCTTTCTGGGCTTGGTGTTTTCCTTTGTTCACTTCCTCCTCGAGTCGCCAGAGTCTTTGGTAAAGCGCTTCCCTACGAGCCTGCCGCACCGTCTCGAGCATCTTCTTGGTTCTGATCATGATCTTGCGAGACTTGTCGACCGCACTTCTCCAGCACTTGGCTGGGGCCAAGCCAGAGGCGAACGCCACCTTCCACACGTCGGCAATCTCTTGATGGACAGAGGGGAGAGAGAAGGTGGAAGCGTTGGCATGGAACCAGGGAGCCTTGTGGGACCTGTTGGAAGGTTGAAAAGAGATAACGATCGGGTAGTGATCAGAGATGGTGAGGTCAGTGCGTTGCATGATGGAAGGGTGGCCCCACAGATGAGTAAAGCTCTGAGAGATGTAGCATCTATCAAGTCTAGCTTTCCTCAGATCCTCGCCCGCTTGGAGATTCGACCAGGAAAAGCCATTCGAGTCTTTGAATTCGACCAGATCCAAGTGGAGTTTGGTCGTGTCCCACGTTTCTTTCTCCCGACTGTCGATGACCCTGCCCTTGCCCATCCATCTGTCCATAGGGTCCTCCACCATGTTGAAGTCGCCACAGATAAGCACGTTGTGGGGAAGCGAGTCAAGAGAAGTCCAAGTGTTCAGTCTCTCCAAGTCCCCGTTAGGGGCGTACAAAGATACCATAGTGACACAGAGGGGAGCACCAAAAGAAACCGCAATCCAGCGGTGATTTACATCTTCAAAGGAGTTCTCAAGCTTTTCAAGCCAGGGTTGTTTAACACCGATAGCCGTTCCACCGGACCCCCGCTGGTGCTTTGTTGGGATCCACACATGGGCCGAGGAAACTTGTCTGAGCCGTTTCAGAAGGTCTTCTCCGTCAATTTTAATCTCTTGAATGCATATAATGTCTGGTTTTAAGCTAATGTCGCGGAGCCATTGACCAATGATGGCCGCTCTTGAGGGGTCGGTTAGCCCCCTAGCATTAAGCGAGATGACAATCATTTTTGTGTTGATCCCTCTTTGCGGGAGGGAGCTTTGTCCTTTCTTCTCTTGGCTTCATCTTTCTTTTTCGCTGGGATCGGATCCCGACTTAGAAATCGGTTCTTATGGGGGCTTTTCCAGGGTAACTCCAGAGGCTATTTCCCTTTGTGGGATGCCCCCCGCTGGGGAGAATTGGGCCCTGTGCTCAGCATCGTTTCCGGGATCGTCGATCCAATGATGGAACTTTCACTATCCATGTTGTCTTCATTATTAGTAGTGAAACCATAGGACCGAGCATAGGACCGAGCATTAACTGTTATATATCGCATAGAGCATTAAATGTTATATATTGCATAGAGCATTAAATGTTATATATCGCATAGAGCATTAAATGTTATATATCGCTTAGTACGGAGCACAAATGAAGTCTGCACAAGCAGATTAAAAAGTATGACATTCTTTCGGACAAGGATATTAAAAAGTATGACATTCTTTCGGACATTCTTTCAGACAAGATAGTGGTAAAAGCAGATGACTATTTGTTTATGTAATTAGGGGATCGTGTAAATATTTATTGTGAATCCTTGGGTACCGGAAAAATGAAGCCACAAAACGGAAGGTGTGGAAATAGGAATTCCTTTTCATACAAACGTCTTTGCCCATCCTATAAATGCCGAAATAAAAAACCCCAAAATAAATCTGCCAAATGAGTCTCGAACTCCGTAGATACATTCCGCGTTCCAGCCCTCACTCCAAGGCTAAGATCTTATTGCTTGCTCTTGGCCCCATACCAGTGATGGTAGTATGGGTCGTGCATAAGCAGATGACGTTTTGCAGCTTCCATATGTAAGTCCATACTTCTTCAATACATTATAGATGTATTTCCTTTGCAAGAGGCAAATACCCTTATCTTTGTGTATGAATTCAACAACAAGAAAATTTGTTAAGTCTCCAATGTCTAAGATCTTGAAAATATTCCGAAGTCTCTCCTTCATGTCCTTGATGACTTTTTCATGATCACCTCTAATAATTAAGTCATCTACATACACACATACATATAAATAATCTTGACATTCTTTTTCATAGAATAATGATATATCAGCCATGCTTTCTTATATCCACAACTGATAAAGTACTCTATTAACCTTTGATTCCATTCCCTTTGGGATTGCTTGAGACCATAGAGTGCCAAGTTTAACATGAAAAAATAATTTCCTCTGATTTCTTCTTCAAACACTAATGGTTGGTCCATGCATACACCTTGTCTAGCTCTCCATTTACGAAAGCATTCTTCACATCTAGTTGGTACATCTCCAATGCTTTCTAGTTGCAATTGCAAATGATTGCTCTGATGGTAGTTATCTTAACCACATGGATAAAGGTCTCTTCATATTCCACTCCATATGTTTTAGCAAACACGTTAGCTACTATTGGAATTTGAGGTCTATGAAGGCACACAAGCAATACAAGGAAGAAGAAGAAGAAGCTCATATCCAACCGTAATTCACCCCTTATGGTTATAGGTATATGTCCAAGCCACTAGAAAAACCACCTAAAGAGGTAAAGAGTTCCCCAATAGTCTTAAGTGAGTTGACACATGTCACTAGTGAAATATATCAACATATGCCCCTTGGGATTGATGCGATGAACAATGACCTTGCAGAAATGTATAAGGAAATTCCAATTCATGTGGAAAGAGATAAATCCAAAAAAGGAAGTAAGCGCAAAGCTTTGCCAAAATCTTCAAAATTCTCCCCAGATAAAGACTTTGTGAAAAGGTGTGCAATGTTATCTTCTATGGGCACATATATAGAAATGATCTCTCGAATAGAGAATGTCTCCCTCACATAATGATAGTGCACCTTAATGTGATTTGCACAAGCATGGAACACAAGGTTCCTTGCAACAAAAAATGTGCTCTAAATGGTAGTGAAGATGGTGGTGGTAGAAGATGCACCCACACCCCAAAGGAATCTAAGGTACATATATTCAACAATATCTATGAAAGCTTCCGTGTACTCAACCTCAAAGATAGAAGTGTCCATAGTAGGCTACTTCTTGCTCAACCAAGATATGCTAGATTTATAAAGCATAAAGCAAAAACCATTAGTGGACACATGATTTACATAGCAACCAGCCAATCCAACTCAAAAAAAGCATGTGAATCTGGTCGTAGTGATCCACCCTTGGGATAAAACAATCCATGTAGATGGGTACCACTCAAGTAGCAAAATATGCACTTAACCACTTGCCAATGCTTCATACATGGGCAATGCATAATCCTCCTCACAAAAAAATTGAATATCAAGCCAAGTCATGCATAAGTAAATCAAGCATCCAACAACCTTCGCATAGAGAACAACATCAAATGCATCTCCAACATCATGTAGACTTAACTATCAACCGTTCTCCATAGAAGTGGCAATAGCTTTGCAATCCTCAAGGACAAAATGCTACAGTAATGTGTAATAATGTTTTGTTTGACACAAAGCTATTCCCCCATCAACGTGAATAGATTCAATGGAAAAATAATAATGTGAATGCCCCAAATCTAACACCATACATAAGGCATGCAAATTAGCCTTAAATTCAGCAATGTGGTTCTCATTAGGAGGAATGGGCAGCATATCATCAACATAAAAAATAATGATCAGATGTACATCATCTACAAACTTAACATATAAGGTGCTCTTTAGTTGGACTGTTTGTTAAACCATATGCGATGAAGTAGGAATGTATATTTTCATACGTTGATTGCATAGCAGCCATCTAATTTTCTAAATCTTATGCTTCATCATAAGAAACATGTTTATTCTCATCACAAAGACTATAGGCAGCCATTGCATAGCAATCTGATGCAAAAGAAGCACTATGAGATCATGAAGGAGTACAATATGATAAAGGTGCATCTAATTTTCTATCTCCCAAATTCTGCAAAAGCCATTTAGGTATAGTGTTTGCATTCTCCATATCAGACCTCTCATCAACAAGTAGAACATGTAAATCTACATAATACATGGAATGATTTGCATCATGTGGAACATGTAAAGAGTGAGAAAGTACCTCATTCGCACATCTTTAGAGCCAACAAATTTCTCCTTAGTACATGAAAGTAATTCTTGAATTGCATCTTTCACAAAAACAAATACACGTCTAAAAAAATACATTTAATATATGGATGATAGAGATGATAGCCTTTGATTTCATTACTGTACCCAAAAGAATATATCTCACTACTTTATAATCCAATTTCTTGCATTGTTGTTTAGGCACTAATGCATATGCCAAACAACCAAAGACATGTAGATGAGCGAAAATGAATTGAGACCATCCCAAGCCTCATATGGAGTGATAGATTTCAGTGCTTTAGTGGGGCACCTATTAAGTACATGTGTTGCACACATAATAGCCTCAAGGGAGAAGCTATGTGGTAAAGCATGACTTTTGACCATAGACCTCGCCATCTCCTTAAGGTACCTATTCTTTTTGCTATAAATTCATTTTGTCGAGGTGTTTATGACATTTTACACTAATGTTTTATCCCATGCTTAGCCAAAAATGTATTAAAATTATAAGACATTTATTCCCCCCCTCGATCAAAACAGAGGTTTCTCAATTTAGATGCTGAATAATTCTTACCCATATCCAAAAAATCATTGAATCGCATAAACACTTTGGACTTTGCTTTTATGGATACGCCCATGCATGGTTGGAGAAATCATCAACAAACACGAAGTAAAGGTAGTTCCCAAAACAAAGTGTGTGCATAGGACCACAAACATCACTGTGAAAATGTGGAAATTTATGGGAAACTCGAACTTAATCATGTTAAGGAAAGGAAGAACACTATATTTTTCCCAAAATAGAGCCTTCATAGACATGTTTACAAGGTGCCTCATGTTTGGGCAGAGAGGACAATTTCATATTTCGACAAGCATAGCAAACTAGAAAAAATATGATGACCAAAGTGTGTATGCCAAAGCTTTGCATCTCATGCAACCTCAAAATCTTGAACTCAACATGTTGAATCATTCATAGAATTTGCATGTTCTATGAGCTTATATATCCCATGACATAAAATGCAAAAACTATTAATAAGTACATTTCCATTTGGGATATCATGAATTGTACATCTATCATCAACAAATTGGACAACCAAGCCAATCTTGGCTAGTGCTGAAACTTGAAAACTTTTTTCCTTGATCACTAACACATACAAAGCATTTGGCAATGCAAAAGAAATACCAAGAGTAGTCGTAAAAATGAGCTTTCCAACTTCCATTATAGGATAAGAGGAGTTGTTAGGGCATGTTATAGTATTCCTTGTAGGGGCACGCTGAAGTGAACTAATGAAACTACATTGTAAGGTCATATGTTTGGTTGCCCCACTATCAAAGTACCAAACATCCAGGTCTACTACAAAAAAAAGCTAGTCATAAGAAGATGTGTTATAGCTATAAAATCTGTTATGATGTTTTGTTTTCTTCTCATCATTGTGTTCCTTCTTTGATCATGCACCATTAGTAGATTTTTGTTTACTAGTAGATGAGCTCCATTTACCTTTGCCCTTCTAACGAGATAAGAAAGCTTGATCTGCAACACACATAATGGATCTATTTTGAATGGAAAGAACTTCCTGTAACAAAATATAGATAAAATCCTCAATTGATGAGGAATTGGAATCTCCTTTCATCACCAATCAAAGAGTAGAAGAAAAACTATGATATGAATATGGAAGATCATTAAGATAACTTTGCACAAGTGAACTATCTGGTAAGACTTCATCAACAAAAATCAATTGCTCCTTCAAATATTTGATCTTTATAAAAAATTATCTATAGAATCCCTTTCATTCATGTGCTCACTCTCGAATTTTTTTCTAAGGTAAGCAACACAAACCTCATTTCGTGTCTCGTATAAGGCTCTAAGTGTATTCCAAGCATCATTTTCTCTCTTGCAAGAGTGAATGTAAGGGATAACGGCATGTTTAAGAGACATGGCTATCAATGCATGTGCTTGAGCATCTTTGACATCTCAATGAAGTTGCTCTATAGTAGGTGCAACATGAACCGCAACATAAATAGGAATTTGAACATTATCATGTTCAATATCATGTGCATCACCTTCAATAACTATATTCATAGATGTAATAGAATGCTTTTCAATACCTTAGAAAATATTAAACAACCCTTTTGCTACCAATACATGATGCATCATATATGCCTATAATGGGTAATAAGTACCATCAAACTTGTCCTCAATACCCAACATACAAAATAAATCATTTCTTTAGCCATGGTCATTGAAAAAATACCTTGATGCAAAAAATGATTGTATCTCAAAATTTTGGATTAGAACCACCCTATCAAGCTCTTCTAAATTTCTATAATTCTTCGAAGTGCTTGTACTTGGAAAATGAAAACTTATGTGTTTAGCACCGAAATGAGCTCAAATAAAAATTTCTCCTTTAGTATGCTTACCAATTTGTGTGCAATTTTGAGACTCTGATCGGAGAGGTATTAAGGACACTATTGGACTTAAAGAGCGAAAACAGTGCCCTGGAATCTTTAGTGGGTTCACACACATCACTAAAAAATATATCAAGAGATACAAGCCTTGCTTTATACCTAGAAACCATCAAAATGGTTCTTTAACTTATATGCTTACTTATTCCAAAAGTCCTTCATGTGTCTCCTTGAGTTGTATATATGTCCTTCAACTCAAATCAGCAACTGCTCTTCTTCAAAGGCCTTCAATAGCTCCTTCTTATCATCTTTGAATGTCATTTTGTGTTGAAATTTCTCTACTACCAGTGATGGGAGAATATACACCTCCCTATGCACTTTGGTGCATGAATGGCCGAGAGGTATGTTCATAGATACCTTTCTTTACTCAAGTCAATGTTTCTATGAGTTCTTATGGAATGATCCTAGGAGCTTTTGATCGATCAAACATTTCTAGTAGATCTTCCTAATGCAATCCCACTCAGTATACTTGTCTCTACTCTAAGAACTAATCCCTATAAGACATGCTACTCACTACCTTCACTAAACTTGAACATAGAGACCAATGTTCACTCCAATATTTCTTAGCTAAATGTGGATTGGGTAGGTGCCAAAGAAAATAGGAGTATAAGTGGATACGTAGTCATTCTTGGTAGCAATGTTATGTTCTATTATTACTTTGCAAAATTTAGTTGTTGAACGTTTCACTCTCTGTGGTTAGTTAAAAGAGTGATTGCACATAGGTCTAACTGAGTGCATTTTGGGGATTTTTCAAGCTTCAATTTGCAAAAAAGCAAGCAATCCTTGAAATGGTGGTAATCTCCTATTGATAAATAGCATATGCTTGTATCAGCAATGGTGGATTCCCATGGAATTTCCAAGTATCATCCTCACATTGACCTTCCACCTACTTATACTCTGAGAGAAAAATTATTGACCCCCCCCTTGAGTATGATCATTGAAAATATCTCTAAGGATCTCGTTAAGCATATCAATGGTAAAAACCATTTAAAATGGATCGTCGATATCTGTTGCCATCACCTATATATGCTTTGGTATAGGAATCAGTATAAGCATCGGTATGAGCCTTGATAATTTCTAGAAAATTACCAACACTCATACGGATGCTTATACGGCCGCCTATATTGACACCATCCTTTAAACATGCAAGGTTTTGAGAGCAAAAATTTGACATTTTGCATGTCATTTGAACTGAGTACTACTTTTATCGAACTTGCACGCATGAACTGAATTGTGACCTACATTGTCTTGTGCACACACACATATCTCTCTCTCTAGACACACACTTTTCATCTTGGTAAGTGGTGCGCATACTCTTACCCTTTCCATTTCTCTATGTTTTTTTTTATAAATTCTCTTGTCTTTGGTTTTGCATGCATGTTTTTGACATGGATCCTTTGGCATTCGACGAGAGACAATGTTCATTAGGCTTTCACAAGAGCGATCCAAAAGAGGAACATACCTATAAGTGATTGTTTTATTCTTTATTGATAGAGAGTGGGAGAGAGAGAGAGAGATGAAAGAGAGAGAGAAAAAGAGAAAGAGAGAGATCTAGAGAGAGATTTGAAAGAGAAAGAAAGAGATAGAGAGAGAGAGAGAAAGAGAGAGAGAAAGAGCTTGAGAGAGAGAGAGATTAAAGAGAGAGAGAGAGAGAGATAAAGAGAGAATGAGAGAGAGATAGAGATACATACACACAAACACATACACACATGCATACATACACACACATTTACACACATGCATACATACACACACATATACACACATGCATACATACACACACATATACACACATGCATACATACATTCACCACATATATGTACACCCACATACATACACATACACATACACATACACAAACATATGCATACATACATAAACATATGCATACACACATATACATACACGCACATACATACTACATATACACATGCATATACATACACACACATATACATACACACTCACATACATATACGCACACACACTCACATATATACATACACACTCGCAGCTATACACACACACACTCACATACATATTACCTACACAAGTGCATGTACATACACACACATATGCATACACATGCAATTGCATTGCATACACACACATGTGCATATACATACACACACATATGCATATACATACACAGACATATGCATACACGTGCATATGCATACATACATACACACATGCATATGCATACATAAATACATACATGCACACATATGCATACACACATATTAGATATGTAAAGAGAGAGAGAGAGAGAGAGATGAAAGAGAGAGATAAAGAGAGAGATAAAGAGAGAGAACAAGAGAGAAAGAGATAGAGATACATACACACATGCATACATACTCACACATATACATACATGCATACATACACACACACATATATACACACATGCATACATACACACACATATGCACACATGCATACACATACGTATGCATACATACATTCACACATATATGTAGACACACATACATAGACATATACATATGCATACATACACATATGCATACACAAACATATGCATACATGCATACACACATATTACATAGACACATGCATATCCATACACACACATATACATACACACACATACATATACACACACACTCACATATATACATACACACTCACACCTATACACAAACACACACTCACATACATGTTACATATACACATGCATATACATACAAAAGCATATGCATACACACATATGCATATACATACACACAATATATGCATATACATACGCACACATATGCATACACATGCATATGCATACACACATATATGCATATACATACACACACATATGCATACATACATGCACACATGTATAAACACATGCATTTCCATACATACATACACATATATGCATACACGCATATTAAATATATAAAGTATATTTCCACTCGGCTTTTAATCTTTTTACGCATATATATTCACATATATAAAAGATAGGGTTTTAAAGTTTTTAATTAAATTAATTATATATAACAAAAATAAAAGAAAAAAAGCTAGAATATATAATTAAATATAAATAAAACATAGGACTTTAGTATAGATAAATACATATGAAAATATCTAGTGTTTTCATTAAACATATATAATTAAATATATAAAAATAGGATTTTACGGATTTTGTATCAAATTAAATATATAAAAATAGGATTTGGGTTTTTAGGTTGTTTGCACATGCATACACACATATTCACATATACACACATAATATATATACACATACACATATATATACATATGCATACACACATATACATCTTTTAGATCTAGGTCCTTACGATTAGGGTTTACAGCTTTTACACATGCATAACATATATACACATATACACATATAATACATATACATATATACATGTATATACACATCCATACACATATACATGTTTTAGGTCTAGGTCTTTAGGATTAGTGTTTTAGGGTTTTTACACATGCATAACATATATACACATATACACATATAATAAAAATACATATATACAAGTATATACATATGAACACACACATATACATGTTTTAGGTCTAGGTTTTAGGATTAGGGTTTTAGGGTTTTTACACATGCATAACAAATATAAACATATAAACATATAATACATATAGCAATATACATGTATATACCTATGCATACACACATATACATGTTTTAGGTGTAGGTCTTTAGGATTAGGGTCTTAGGGTTTTTACACATGCATAACATATATATACATATACACATATAATACATATACATATATACATGTATATACACATGCATACACATATATACATGTTTTATGTCAAGGTCTTTAGGATTAGGCTTTTAGGTTTTTTACATACATATAATGAAAATAAATATATATAGGTAAATATATAAAAAAAAGGTCTTTAGGATTTTTAAGGTTTAATATATAAAAAATAGGGTTTTAGGGTCTTCTAATTCAATTAATTTTATATAAGAAAAAAATATAAAAAAATAAGAGAAAAAATAAAGTATGTAAATGAATATATAGAAAAAATAGGGTTTCAGGATCTTTTAATTCAATTAGATTTCTATAAGAAAAAAAGTCAAAAAAAATATATATATATAAATAAATATATATAAAAAATAGGATAATTGTATAGATAAATAAATGTGAAAAGAGCTAGTGCTTTAAATTAATTTACTAAATATATATAATTAAATATACAAAAAATAGAGTTTTTAGTTAATATTAACATATATAATCATATAGTTTTGAAAATTAGGAAAAAAGTACAATATATAATCAAATATATACAAAAATAAGGATTAATGATTTAAGGTTGTTTACACATGCATACATACGTACATACAATAAAAAAATATATCTATATTTAAATATATAAACATAAGTCTTTAGGATTTTTAGGGTTTTAACATATATATATATATATATATATACATACATATATATATATATATATATATATATATATATATATATATATATATATATATATATATATATATATATATATATATATATATATATATATATATATATAAGGGTTTTAGGGTTCTTTAATTAAATTAAATGTATATAAGAAAAAAATTAAGAAAAAAAGAAAAGAGCTAGTGTTTTAAACATATAAATTAAACATATATAATATATACACATGCATAGACACATATACATATTTTATGTTAAGGTCTTTAGGACTAGGGTTTTTAGGTTTAATGAGAAAAATTAAATGTTCAAAAATGTCCATATTGTATCAGATGGCATTGTTGGATCTGGAGGAGAGAATCGCATGTCTTTGCACTCAGATGAGGTATCAAATTCATCAAAAACGAGGAATTTGTAATGCACATGTTAGAGAATATAGATACTTTGATAAAATTTGACTAAAAAACCACACTACCATTCACATGGTCCCCTTGGTGAGTACGTGGACCCAAACGACATTGCACTGGTAACCACTCGGAGACAGAAGAGAAGAAAGAGGGAGGTAGAATTACAAGGTACTTATAGCCTTACACAGAATAAACACATGGAAGAAATGCTATAGAGGTTGTCTATATGGTAGAGAAATACTTTCCCACAAGTATTCTCATAATTCAGCTTCATTTACTGGTTCATGTGGTAGATGAAGTTGCAATACGAGGAATTGTCCATAGTCGATGGATGTTCTTCTTAGAGAACGTCATGAAGACAATAAAATGGTTTGTTCAACAAAGAGCACATCCAGAGGGAAACATGGAGAGGGATGGCTCCTATAAGAGTCTCTTGTATTTTTAACTAAGTGTCTGTGCATGCCTGACCAGAAATGCCTCACTTATGGAGCCATGATGAAGATGTTTATCTCTTGGGCAATGAATGTCAAGGTAAAGGGATGCAGCCTTCAAAGAGAAGGCAATGAAGTTTGGCATCATTAACTCTGAGCCTATGGAGAAGTGGTTAGAAAGGTATGATCTTCCCAAGAGGCAAGCACAAAGAAAAGAGCTGAGTTTCAAAAGAAATATTCCACTCGATTTTTGCCCCATCCGAAAATTATTTGACCTCTTCCACCCTTTCCAATGAGCAGATGGCTAGATACAATGGTTTCACAAGCAAAGGCAGTGGGTAAAGATATCTCTGAAGAAGAAGAAGAAGAACTCACAAAGGGATCTGATTGGTAGTATTCTAAATATGGTGCACTATGGTCTCATGGACGACACTTTTGTATCATACAAATTGATGGAAATAGGTCTAATTTTGATAGTGGGATGATGGTGAAGCTATTCTTTAGGAAGTTTGATTACTTTGTTTTTTATGTGGAATTGTTCAAAGTAGTCTCCTGAGGAAGAAACGCAATAGTGAGGCAGGATTAGAGTGGTTTGCTTCAAATCTAATCTCGCCGACGAAAACTCCCAGCAGTGTCACTCCTAGGGGCAAGGCCTTGATTTATGACTCCACCATGACCACCTTCTCAACCATCCCCTAGTGGCTCTAGTAGTAGATGTGTGCGTTTGACACCTCAATGCGATACAGGTGTTGGCCCGTCCCATAGGTTGAGGTCACGCTCTAGAGGAGGAGGTTCCAGGAGTGCATCTATAGGTGCCTTTTGAGGAGGTGGATGTTGTGGAGGTAGTGCGATGGATGTTGTGTCACCCACTTCTACTCTTAGAGCAACTACCCTAGTTGTAGGTATGCCACACGGTACACCATGTGGTACACAAGGTAGACCTTGGGGTGCTCATGACCATGATGACTCCTAGGTGTACAGTATGTGTGATGGAGCGCCGATGATGGATGCCATTGGAAAGGCCATGCATGAGCATATACGAGAACTTTTCTTCATACACTTTGAACACTCTATCATATTGAAATGAAGTGAACAGGATAAATATCATAAAACTTATATCATAGAGACGATCTATGAGGAGTTTTGGCCAGTACATGGGCATCCTATTGTCAGGTCACTGTGGATTTAGCAACGATACACAACGTTATTTCCCATCGATGATCCGAGGCTCGTGATGATTTCAAAGAAAGCTTACCAAAGCCTGTATGGTTAGATGCTGAGGAGTGGGATTTGATTTGCAATGAGTAGCAGCAGAATCCTGACCAATATTGCCAATAGCGAGCTATGACAACCACATGTCTAGATATGGTCAGACCATCACATTCGAGTAGTGGCAGATACAACACTATGCGTTAGGAGGTTTTAAGTATCATTTGGTGTATTATTTTTTTGTGTTAATCGTGTCATGTATCTTCATCTAATTTTTGCATATTTTTTGTAGGAGTTGGAAACGGGTCATCCTCCAACATGAACTGCGGAGGCTTATGGATATCTTCAAGGATTGGTTGCACTATTGGAGGACTTGGAGGAACCCAGTGTAGTCGTTTCATGGGAGCATCTATGATTAGATGATGGACTTATAAACTTGGTTTGGTGGTTTTAGTGGTTGTTTGTAAATATCATGTCAATTTGTCTCATTTCATGAATGTTCTTTGTTCTAGTACTATTGATATAGATGTTTTGATCCTTCTGGGCAGGTGTATGGCATTGGTGTGCCAAAAATTTTTATTTGGCTCATATATGCTAGTGGTGTACTAGTATTTTCTATTTGATTCCTATATGGTAGTGCTTTGCCACATTTTGTATTTGGCTCATATATGGTAGTGGTTTCTTGTACATGCTTCATTTATGGAATATATAACTTTTTTTGCATGGTTCATGGTTCATTCTACTCATCTCTCTTTTTTCCAACAAACTTTTCCTTTATTAAATTGTGTTTGGTTGCATTAGAGTACACATCACATGTAATCAATTTTGTTTTTGGGCAGAGTGTATTGTCTTTTACTACACGACATCATGGTAATGTTGCTATAGCAAGTGAAAACACACTCTACACAAGAAAAAATTTGTAGATATGGTCGTCGGTATGTGCATCGGTACTCGCTGCACGGTTCTCGCTATGTGCAATGGTACTCCCAGCAAGTTTGTCAGTATAGGCGCCGGTATAGGCATTGTATAGGTGTCCGTATAAGCATCAGTATTATCGATGTTCATACTGATTCCTATACGGATGCCTATACCGACAACTATACTAATGGTTTGTTACCATTACCTTTATCGACCCTTACACCGATGTCGGAGCAAAATTGTGCTTGTGCCTTTGCCCTGGTAGAAGCCTTGGTATATGTCTGATATGTTGTAATGAGATTGCATTACTAGTCACCATGTTAGAATATAGCACTCAAATTTAGAATTGGAAAAATAATAAATATCAACCTTGGAAGTTTAGAATATCTAACTACCTCATTGGGAATGGGCTATGGCATCTCATTACAGATATTAGACCTAGAGTAGGAGAGAATCCAACTTCTTCTCATGTGACGGATTTGACCAATCCTTTGCATACATGGACTCAAATATGAAGCGTATGCATTTTAGTGACAGTTATATATCTATTACCTTTTTATCATTTAAATACCTGGGAAGCAATAAATAGCAAAACCAACATTAAATAAGTGATGATGGGCTCATCTTTTATACAATGCAAAAAAAAGTAAAAAGATTCATGTACATAAATGTTACAATTTAAATTCAAATGCTCTCGTGGGGTTTCTAAATAATATAGAGTTTGCAATGTGTTGGAATCAAATCAAGAAAATCCTTTTTTTGTTTAACATTCAAGTTCGGAAACTCATCTCTTTTTGGGTTTTGGCAGTCTAGTCTTTTTTATTTCCCAATTCTTAGCAAGGTCTCTCCTTCATGTTCTATCCATTTTTTATATATTTTAACTCCCCGGAAATTGAACATGTTCCTTTAAATTTGACGAAATTCTAAGGTTTTGTAACTACATGTTCGCTAAGTAACTATGAGTGTTGGTTAGATACCATATATCGCTAGGAAAGAAATCTTAAGTTTAAAATATATTTTCAATGAAGATTTCTTGATTAAACTCTAATCAAGTATTCTCGTAGTATACAAAATTTTCATAAATTTCTAAGCATTATATGTACTGACGCCAATGTATGATTCAAGTTGATTGTATTGTAGGATTTGATGTTTTTTTTAACAAGCATATAGTGAATATGATCTAAGGCTATTTAGAAGCGTCCCTAAAGTTTATTTTGAGTATGCAAAAGGTCTCTTTTCAAGCCTTCATATCCTCTAGTTTGTGAATAAAATGCTTTGGTGTAGTGCAAAAGAAAGCATCTTGGGGTGTACATAAAAAAAAGAGCCAGAATACATACACATATATACACACGCATACACATACACATAAACATATACATGCAAACATATACACATACATATATGCATACATATCTGCATATACATACATATAGCGTAAACAAACATATACATATCCACATATATATGTACACACATACACATGCACTCATTCATACAAAATACATGCATTTATCCCCGAATAATGTGGAGTTGTGTATATGTGAATATGTGTGTCTGTGTAGATGTGTATATGTGAATATATGTGTATGTGTAAATATGTATATGTGAATGTTTATGTATATAAATAATCAGATTATTAATATCATATACCATTATTTATAGATTTCGATCAATCAGATGGAACTCCACCACCCTCTCCTAATCTTGCAAGGACTATATACTGTAAGTATATCAAACTTTCGATTTTAAATATATTTCATAGATACATAACTGATATTCTTTTTTGTTTCTTCTAATAATTAGATTTTGGTCAATCAAAGGGCACTCCACCACCTCCTTCCTATGCAACACATTCATATGTGTCCTCCAATAGGAATTTATGATGAATTTTACTATCAAGAGCATATTGTATGTTGGTGTAACTCTTGGTATGGCACGCATCAAAGACCATGATTGGAATGTATAGAACATGATGTAGAGTATGGTACTTTGAGCGTGCACCACCACCTAGTCAACGTGATAATGCTTGGGTATGTATTTTTTCTCTAAATTAATGTCATTATTTTTGTAAAACACTATATACAAAATCAAATTATTTTTCATATATAGGAATACTTGCTCGATGATGATGATGATGATAATAATTTTCATAATGTTAATATACCTCGTACACGTCATGGACTTTTTGTTCATCAATTACAAGCAAAGGTTTCTAGAAATCCTCTAGCTCCTGGTTTAGAGACTTAAACGGTCGGATATTATCCATTGCTAGCTCGTGATCATTCTCTAGTACAAAAGTATGATAGAAGAAGATATGGACGATGGAATAGAGGACTACTTCCTTTAGATGGAGAGGTTTCTAGCTTTTGGGGTAATCACTATATGATTGCTCCATCCACTATTACTAATGTTGGTTTTGGTCTCTTTATTGTAGAGGATTTGTATGTGTCTCCGAACTCTGAATTCACTCTTATGTCATTTTGTGGTCCTATATATGGATGGGGAGATTGGCATCGACTTGCATGTTATGTTCAAAGCATGAGTATTTATGGAATATGCTTGAATGCAGCATTTCTTACTAGTAGAAGGATTTCACATGCAAAAAATGAAAGATTATATGTTGATGGAAGACCTTACATACATGGAAATATAGGAGGTTTAATAAATAGTAGTCGAGGTTTACATAATAGTTCAAGGACTGATTGCACATTTGAGGAGCACGAAAATAGTCATGAATCACCATACATGAGTAGAGATGTACCAAGATACATATTTGTCAATGCTATTACTACATTACATGCTGGCAATGAATAATTAGTGTGGATGGCAAAGACCTCCAATAGCACCTTTTAGCTAGATAGAGAATGAGAATTTTCTATCCATATTTAATAATTTATATATTTAATTTTATGTTTAAAGTTTCCTTTTTTGACATTTATGTAATACTAATGATTTTTATTCATGTGTGTAGATTCCAACATATGATGTTGATGATATTCCTCCACACCATTCACAATTTCCAGTAAGACCTCATTTATCAGAAGCTTGTATGAGGAGGCTACACAAAAGTGATCTTGTGGAATATGCAAGGTTGAAAGATCTATATTCAAAAGAAGTACAAGATTTGTGTGACAATGATGAAGATGATGGCATGGTAGATTTTATTCAGGATTCGTATCGAAATGATAGTGAGAGATTTGATATTTCTAAAAATGAGAAATATCTTTGAGAGGAATGTCTAAAGCATGTATATGAAGGAAGTCATTTGACATGACTAAGTGCAAGGTTACTTATTCTCAATCTTCAAAATTGTTTTGGATGGAGTAATGTATTTTTTTGGTACTATTAAGGTATAATTTTCAATTTTCTATCTATTTATATATATACATGCATAAATATATACATATGAATACATGCATATATAGACATACACATAATTATACATGAATACATACACACATATAAACATACACACACATATACACACATACACATGTTATGAGAGTAAGGACAAATTATACATACTGGTATCGAATATTGAAGATGTTTTGTCCATCTAGCCTTTAGAATTTTCCACCCAACCTTTAGAATCTTCCTTACACATATGTTTCTCCTATTCTAGTTGAACTAATACCTATGCTGCTAACACTTTTAAGAACTTTGCATACATGAGTTCGCTATGGAGGTATTAGGCTGTTAGGAAAATGGAAGGACCAAATTTATCTCCAAGATCTTGAAGGATGCAAAAATAATTCTAAGTGGTGGGCGGAAAGAGAGCGTCCATTCAATGCAGGTTTTTATTCTTACTTTGGCTAAGGTAAGAACAAGAAATTGCATTGAATGGACACTTTCTATCCACCCATCCTTTAAAACTATTCATCTTTCAAAATCTTCGAGAAAAATTTGGTCGTCCTATTTTCCAAATGACCTAATACCTCCATAGCAACTAATACTTTATATTTGTAAACAAATATGTAAGCCTTAGTTAACAAGGTAGGTAATAGATTGTTTATAAAATGGAAGACAACCAGATGATTCAATGGTTTAGATATCTATATAAAAGTCTACAAACCACAATAAACAAAAGTAAAATTAGAAATGAAATCAAATATACACAGCTACACATGCAAACATACACATACATACATACACATATATATACAAATAAACATACATATACACATGTTATGAGAGTAAAGTCAAATTATACATACCTATATCAAACGAAGATATTTTGTCCATCTATCTTTTGGAATTGTCCGCCCAATCTTTAGAATCTTCCTGACACATTTGCTTCTCCTATTCTAGTCGACATAATACTTGTGCTGCTAACTCTTTGATGAACTTTGCATACAAATATTAAGTATGAATTATCTATGGAGGTATTAAGTCATTTGAAAAATAGGAGAAGTAAATTTACCTCCATGAATTTGAAAGATGGAAGAATAATTTTAAAGGATGGGCGGACACAAAGTGTTCATTTAGTGCAATATTTTGTTTTTACCTTAGCTATGGTAAGAACAAGAACTTGAGTTGAATGAACACTTCATGTCCACCCATACTTTAGAATTATTCATCCATGGTAAACAAATCTGTAAGTCTTACTTAGCAGGGCAGGTAATAGATTGACTATTAAATGGGAGACAACCAAACGATTCACTGGTCTAGATATAAAAGTCTACAAACCACAATATACAAAAAAAATTTAAAAACAAAATCAAATATACACAGCTTCACATGCATACATACATACAAACACATTCATACATACATACACATACATACATACATACATACATACATACATACATACATACATACATACATACATACATACATACAAACATACATACACGTATATACACACATACACATACATATATGCATTCACATACACATACGTATATATACATACATATACACATATAAAACACATATACACACATACATACATATACACATATATATATACGTATATGCACGCACATGCATATACACATCCACATACACATACACATAAGCATACACATATATGAAATTATATGCATATATTTGTATATTTATTTATTTATTTTATTAATATGTCTTTTTTATCAACTTAGAGGTTATTATCTGAAAAGTTTTTACCAAGTCAAAATAGTCTTTCTACCTCACATGATGAAATGAAGAAGATAATCAACAATCTTGGTATAGATTATCAATGTATACATGCATGTCCTAATGATTGTATTTTATATAGAGGTGAATATGTAGACTCTTTGACATGTCCAAAATGTCAATCTCCTCAATATAAGGAAGAAGAAGGTAAAATCCCAGAAAACATATTGAGACATTTTCTATTGGCCCCACGGATTAGAAATATGTTTCCAATCCCCAAATTATCAAAGCTTTTGACATGGGGACATGATCATAAAAGTACTGATGGAATAATCAGATTTCCTCATGATAGTGTTTCTTTTCAGCATATTGATTCTACATGGCCTGAATTTGCACAAAATCCATAGAATCTAAAGTTAGGAGTTGCATTAGATGGGGTTAATCCATTATCCATGAAATCTAGTAAATGGTCAACGTGGCTAGTGGTAGTCATAAACTACAATCTTCCACCATATCTTAGCATTAAAAAGGAACATTTAATGCTTTCACTTTTACTCCCTAGAAAAAGACAAGTTAAAGATATGAATATATATCTTGCTCCTCTCATTCACGATCTCGAAGAGTTATGGAGAGGTATTAATGTCTTTGATGTATCAAAAAGCATAATCAATCGGGAAGAATGAATAAAAGGACCATGTTGAAGAAAATGGGGCATCCCTAGATGTTTCTCTTGAGAAATATTAAAAAAGCCAAGTCAAAGAGAATTTTGATTAACTTCCAAGCACAAGAAGAAGAGGTTAGAAACTTTGTTGTCGCTACTTTCAGAGCAGAGACTACCATAAGAGAGCTTGCAAAACATTTGAAAAACTCAAAGAGATCACTCGTTCTCCCGAATCTCCCATATTACTTTATCTCTGGGAAGGATTTTATTCCTTTGTATTGCATTCAAGAACGGCAAAAAGATTTGGGGATCTACTCATTTGGATGCGGATATTCATTTGTGGAGTTAGTTGAGGTCAAAGGAACAATAAGGACTGATGAGAAAGAATTGATCTATCAGAAATATGAGGTCAAGGTAAATCTAGATAAGAAAACTTTGAGACATTACCAATTCAAGCGATTAAGCCCATCGGGGAATTTCTGATGAGCTATTCACTTGAATTGGTCGTGTCTAGAGTTATTTTTTTTTATGGCTTTTTTAGCTTGTCCCTTGTGTAATATAAGCCATTGAACATTTATTTGTGATCGTTTTGAAGACACGACTGATTCAAGGATTTAGGCCCATTTGAGACTTTTTGATGAGCCTATTAGCTTGAATCTGTCGTCTCATTGATTTCTCTATTTAGCAATTTATTTTCATCAACCAATACCTATTGCTCATATTCTTACATCACAAAAGGTACAAATTTCCCAGTTTTTCTAATGCTAATGATGATCTTTGAGACTCCACTAATTCAATAGGCTTATTCAAGCCTTTTGGATGAGCATGTTTGCGTGAATTGGTCATGTACGTTTAGCTCTTTGTTTGCTCTTTATTAAAGGCCTTTACCTTTCAATAATATTATATGTTGGAACATGATGGTAGATTTGTAATGATTCTCATGAATGACTGATTCAAGAAATGAGACCCATCCTTGATTTCTTGATGAGCCTAGTCTCTTGAATTGGTAGTCTCCTACATTCATCTTATCTATATTGGATGAGGAAAAATAACTTGGCAAGGGTAAAGGCACAAGGAAAGTTGTAGAGAGTAACAGAAAAGCAAAAGTGGATATACATTCAATTATTCACTATCTTCCAAAGTTGAATCTAGATTTATTCTGTGTTTTACATAAGCATTATGATGAGGACCTTGATTTTGCATTATTCTTTCTGAAGAGTCTTTCAAAGTACATAGGCTTTTGATCACTACCCTTTAATCCATATAGTAGTTTACGTCTTCAGAAAACAATAGCATTCAGGTCAACTCAACTTAGAGACCTATTTAAGCTCCTCCCTTCATTTGTGCCATTTTTTTGTGACCTATGTGCTACCCTTGACTTCCAACAATTTCATGCTTTAAGCCTCTTTTGCAAATTTCTCTTATTCCATTTCTCCTTGAGCTCTCTTGGTGTGCAAGGTAATATCCCTTAGCTTGGAGTATTCTACACGACCAATTCAAGTGATAAGTGAAATGATAGAGTTTTGAATTCGCCCAATTGCTTCAATTAGAAGTGTGTAGTAAAAAAAACTTTTTGAAATCTATCTTTTTCTTTTAAGATAAGGGCAATCAATCAAGGGAATCTATTTTCTTCACATGGTATTATTGAAATGACTGATTCAAGTGATTAGGGAAATTTGAGGACTTTTGGATAGACCTATTCGTGTGAATCAGGTGTGTCTAGTCAAAAACATGTTTATGATCTATTTTTGGTTTCCACGGTATATAAGGGCAAGATTTAATCAAGAACTCATGAATTGGTCATGTCTAATAGAAGAACTTTTTAAGATCTATTTTTTTTCTTTTAAGATAAGGGAAATTGATTACTTCTCGTTCTCATCAAATTCACAAGGTATTATTGACATGATCCATTCAAGCAATCAGGGGAATCAAAATCTTTCAAATAGACCTATTTGTTTGAATCAATCATGTCTTGTAAAAAACATGTTTATGATCTTTTTTTGTTTTCCAAGGTATAAAAGGGGAAGATTTATTCAAGATTTCATGGAATACATAGAAAGAAATTAAAGACCTTGATTTTTTTGATACGACTGATTCAAGCAATTAGGGGAATTAGAGATTTTTGGATGGTCCTAATCGCTTGAATTGATCATGATCCTCCAAAGATATTTTTTGAACGTTTGTTATACTTTTATCATAAAAGAGAAAGTTTATTCCAAGAAGCACATGAAATTCACAATCCTCTTCCAATCCTTCTTTTTACAGATCATGTCTAGGGTAAAGAAGATAGGTAGGAAGTTGTACCTTCACGAGGAAGAGCATGGGGGACCTCTTCTAGAGGGCGAGGACTTGCTCCAAAGACCACACATGTCAAATCATTCAGGGAAATCAAAAGAGCTTAGAAGTCTGTAGGACTCCTCATCCCAAGACTTCCCTTCATGAGAGTGGTTAAGGAGATCTCTTTGAATCTTTACTCTATGATGAAGACTAATTCATTTGTGAATGTCAAATGGCAGACAGAGGATCTTCTATGTTTGCAAGAAGCAGCTGAGGATTTTGCGATTGATTTTATGAATGATGCTTATCTATGTGTAGCACATTGTGATAGGGTGACATTTATGGAAAAGGACTATGTTGTTGTGTTCAGGCTAAGATACAAGTTTGATAAATCCCTTATCCTCTTCACAAGCATGATCAAAATTTTTTTGATATTCTTAATATACCTCCAACAACAAATCCTAAGGGCCTTCAGATAACCTTCATTCACTCTTATCGCTTGAATTGGTCATGTCCTTCAAGCTTCCCCCCTTTGTAATATTATTACCTTAATGCTCTATATAACTAATCACTAACATCTAGAACTTCTTATCCTTATCTTGACCAATACAACTCCTTTGGAAAATACAAACCTTGCATAGCAATTCACTACAACAGATCGATGGTATACCGAGGTTTTTACCGAGGAAAATGAATGCGGCTTAATTTGCTGTGACGCTGGTGTAAAGGTCGGTTTGCGCATCGGTACCAAAGAGTCGGTATATGCATCAGTATATGCATCTGTATATGCATCGGAATATGCATCGGTAATACCGACATACATACCGAGGCTTCTGCTGGAGGTACCGTCGCCTATACCGTTGCATGCTGGGTGTACCGACGGTTATTCCGATGACACTACTGGGAGTACCGTCACATATACCGAGGATAATACCTGCAAAATTTTGTTTGGGCAGAGTGTTTTTTCTTTTGCTACAGCAACATTACCATGATGTTGCTTAACAAAAGACAATACACTCTGCCCAAAAAAAACCGAGTACATGTGATGTGTACTCTAATGACAGCCGAAATATGATTTCATGAAACAAAGTATTATTGGACACAAAAGAGATAATCAGAATGAACTATGAACCATGTACAAAAGAAGTTATATATTTCAATAATGAAGCATGTACAAGAGTGTGGCAAACCACTATCATATATGACGCTTTTACAAAATGTGGCAAAGCAATGTATTGCAATATGAAAATCAAATACAAAATATTGGTCTTCCACTACCATACACATGCAAAGAACGTTCCATATCAATAGTCCTGAAAAATAGAACATTAATGGAATGAGATAAATTCACATGAAAATTACAAACAACAACTAAAAACCAAGTTTATAAATTAATTACCTCATCGCAAATGCTCCCATGAAACTACCGCACCGCGTCCCTCCAAGTTTTGCAATAGTGCAGTCAACCCATGACTATATCCGTAAGACTCCTCCGTTCGTGTTGGAGGACGATCCATTGCCAGCTCCTGAAACAAATATAAAAAGATTAGAGAAACATAGATGAGAAATTTAACACAAATAAACTCAATAAATGAAATGGTACTTTCAAACTCATGACGCATCGTGTCATATCCGCCGCTGCCCAAATGTGATGGTCTACTCGTATCTAAACGTGTGGCTGCGGCATTTTGTTGTTGGCGATATCGATCAGGAGTCTGCTGCTGCTCGTCACGATCATGTCCCACTCCTCAGCATCTAACCATACAGGCTTTGGTAAGCCTTCTCTGAATGCATCACGTGCCTCGTATCGTCGATGGGACATGACCTCACGTGCGGTGTGCAGAATCCACTCTGAACTGACAATAGACTATCCATCGGCTGGTCAAAACTCTTGGTAAATCGTCTGTGTGATATAATTCTTCCGATCTTTATCTTGTTCACTCCATTTCAGCATGATGGAGTGTCCAAATTGGATGGAGCAAAGCTGTCGTATGCGTGCACGCATTGCTTTGCCATCCGCATCCATCACCGGAGCTCCATCTCTGATACTATACACCTTGGAGTCATCATGGTCATGAGCACCCCAAAGTGTACGTGGTGTTCCACGTGGTGTACTGCATGGCATACCTACATCTGAGGTACTCGTCCTAGGAGTAGAAGCGGGCGACACAACGTCCGTCGCACTGCCTCCACAACAACCGCCTCCTCCGCCTCCAGACCTACCTATAGATCAACTCCTAGAACCTCCTGCTCCACTCCAGACCTACCTGTAGATCCACTCCTAGAACCTCCTAGAACCTCCTCCTACCATACAAACAGCCTCGATAGCATTGGGTTTCACACTCTCTATGCTATCTCTATTTATCTCTTTAGAAGATAACCACCGTACTAAAGAACTAATTTTATAAATGGTTTTTTGTACATCCTCTGAAAGACAATCTTTTAGGGATACATGGAGCACAAACTGTAAAAGCTTGTGCCAATCATGAGACTTAAGTCTTGCAAGATCGTCGTTTCGTGTGAAAGCAGTCTTTAGACACCTCATGCATCCAGTAGGTGTACAAAACTCTGAAGTTGTTTTCTTCACTTTTTGCTCTTCCATCCTGCAAGCACCCAAGGAGCTCTTGGTAATGATACTGTTATGTTGGGCTTAGTAATTGCCCACAACTCTCGCATACGACCTCGCTCTTCTAAGTCCTCCCTTTGTGCTTTGCTTTCTTTCTTTCCGATCAAAGTTTTCCAAAGCATCTCTCGCACATTCTTAAAAATATGCATCGGGTCTACCAAATGATTGATCACCAATTCACTCCAATAAGGGAGTTCATGAAAAATGGACAACCGTTTCATGCGAGCAACTAGATTTTCCGAATCCCATATTTGTTTCCAATCGCTAGCTTTCATTTGGTCTTGCGCTTGTCGACCAATTTGTCCTTCACGTCAAACATGTCCATCAGGCAAATATCTATGATGTCTTTCATAGACAGTTTTATGTAGTGCTTTGGAATAGCGTGCTTCGAGTCGTGGTCCGCATAAAGGACAAGCATGGTAACCTGAAATCGATAAACCTGAACATTCACCAAAACCAGGCCAATCATGCATTGTCCACATAAGTATGCCTTGCACTCGCACGTCTCGTCTTCTTATAGGTTGAGACATGTCACGCACAGTAATCCCATCCCATAAAATACGCAGTTCTTCCACAAGTGGTGCAAGATATACATCCATGTTTTTTACCTTATACTTACCTGGTACAGTAAGAGCTAATAATAAATGACCTTTCTTTGTGGCCAACCATGGTGGGATATTATAATTGACCAAACATACAGGCCATGTGCTCCATGAAGAACTACGTAATCCAAATGGATTCACTCCATCCATAGCTTGGCCTAGACATATGGACCGAGGCTCACTAGCAAACTCTGGCCACTTACTATCTATGTGCTTCCAAGCATCAGAGTCAGCTGGCACTCGCATTACATTATCTGTAGACCTGCTCTTTGTATGCCCTAACATTAATTCAGCTATAGATTTGCATCTAAACATGTTCTTAATTCGTGGAATGATAGGAAAGTGGTGAAGAACCTTTGCGGGGATTGCTTCGCCTACATCTTCTCTAAATCTATTTGCTCCACACTTTGGACATACATGGAGATGCTCATACTCATTCCGAAAGAGAATGCAATCATTCAGACAAGCATGAATTTTAGTATAATCCATTCAATGGACTGTGAAAGCTTTTTTGCATCTCCATGTGTTGGAGGCATGTCATTGCGCTCTGGCAGAAATTGATCTTTAAGAAGCCTGCAATAAGCAATTAAAATGATATTAGTAAATGAAGTTATTGTGATACAACAATGAAAGCCAATTCGTTCTCCACTTACCTGAACAATTCAGTGACACTACTATCTGACCATCCATAAATGGATTGCAGATTGAGCATCGCGAGTGAAGCACGTAGTACATATATCTTTGCTCCATTCTAAAGCGGTAAACGAGCTAATCTTCGCATGTTTTCATATTCTACATCAACTTCTGATCGTGGAATTTCTATTGTGTCCATCTCGACACCTTCTTCACCATCATGATCTTCGTCCATCTCATAAAATGCTTCAAGCATCTCTTCCATATGTTCATTCTGTGTAATATTATTAGTGCTTGCTTGTACGTCTAAGTCCTTTTTTGCTCTCTTTTGTCCACGAGAGGTTACCGGTGCAATGTCGTTTGGGTCCATGTGCTCACCTGGGGGACCATGCGAATGATAACGTAGGTTTTCCAGTCAACTCCTATCAAATGATCCATGCTCTCTAACATGTGTAGTACAAATCCGTCGTTCCTGATAAATTTGATACTTGCACTGTGTGCAAGGACATGCCATTCTCTCTTCAGGATCCAAAGAAGCCATCTGCTACAATATGGACATTTTAGAACATTTGTTTTTTTATTAAACCTAAAAATCTAACTCTTAAAGACTTAAATCTGAAATACTAAACCTAAATACTTAAATACCTAAAAAAACTTTAAACCCTAATTTTAAAACCCTAATCTATATACTTATCCTATTTTATCTATATATTCAGATTTTTTTCCTCTTAATTGAGTTATATGTATGCCTAAACCCTAAAACCCTAATTTTAAAGATCTAGTCCTAAATTATGTATATTTCTATACACATGTCTATATACATGTATATATGTATTATATGTCATGGACGAAGGAAACCATCCTGAACCTAAGATTCCATGTGAACCCTGTATCTCATGATTGGTTCAGAATTAGGAGAAACCAATGCTTCCATTGCGTCCGGAATGTGCCAAAACCCCAAGATCAACTGTCTATTCGCTGAATTCTGACATTGGGAGGTCTTGTTACAAATCGATGACATCATGATGACATCATCAGTTCGCAACCGCCTTGGGAACCGCCCTTGAAAACCTATATAAGGAGGGGTTGGCCACATTCATAATCAGTCTTGCCAATGCCAGTCTTGGGAGCTCAAGGAGTCGTGACCTCCAAGTAAGTACATTCAAGTTCCAGTTCAAGTTCTAGTCTTGTTTCTAGCTCTAGTCTTGTCTAGTCTTGTATTGTGGACATCCTTTCTTGTCCTATTGTAATCTCGTAGTACGAGATCCTTTCTAGTTATTTCTTGTATCCAGTTCATATCCCTGAGGGGATTTCTTGTAATCGAGATATCTTGTTTCCTACCTACGATCCCGGGTTGTGGGATCTCCTGTATCATCTCTAGTCGAGTTTTCCATACCTATTGGTCCCGGGTTGTGGGACATCTTGTATCGATCGTATATTCTTGTAGCATTTTCCCTTCGTGGGTATTCTTGTAATCAGAACTGTGTTTCCGAAATCTTGTCTTGTGTAGTCAGAGAGCACAATCTAGTGCTCCCCTGACATTTTGGCAAGACTATCTTCTATCCAAGACCAGACATCATGGAGAACGCTTATGAACAGATCGTAGCATCACTTCAGAGTCTCCAACAACAAGTCGAAGACCTAAGTCGTCGACAGACACAAGTCGAGATGGGACATCCAGTGCATGTAGGTACACTCCTTCAAGAATTACAAGAACGAATCGGGAGTCTTCAAGCGAATCAAGGGAGTATTCAAGTGAACCAACGGCCCAGTACATCATTTGTGAAGGAACCCAAGATTTGCATGCCAGAAAAGTTCAATGGTGATCGTACAAAGTTTCGAGGATTCTTGCAACAAGTCAAATTGTACATTCGCATGCAGCCTGATAGATACCCTGATGATGCATCCAAGGTCGGTTTTATTGGAACCTTGCTCTATGGTCAAGCTTTATCATGGTTCGCCCCAATCTTGGAGAAGGATATGGCCGTACTTCATAATTATGAGGCATTTCTTGGAGAGCTTGTCGCCACATTTGGAGATGCAGACACGAGTCGAGTGGCAGAAACAAAACTTCGAAAGCTACGTCAAGGTAACCGCCCTGCCTCTACCTATGCATCAGAATTTAGGCAATTGATATGTGACCTCACTTGGCATGAAGATTATTTCATTAGCCAATTTAGATGGGGCTTAAGGGATGACGTGAAGGACCTTCTACTCACGATGCCAGAGGTGAAGACATTGAATGAATACATCAACCAAGCCATTCAATGTGATAACCGTCTTTTTGAAAGGAAACAAGAAAAACAAGTAGAAGGAAGACCTCGCCAATGGAAACCTTTCCAGCCTACTCCTAGAGATGACACTATGCCCGAACCTATGCAGATAGATGTAACTAGGTTCCAGCCTCTAACACCACAAGAGAAACAAAGAAGGAGGGATAACAAATTATGTCTATATTGTGGAAACCCTGGCCACATTGCAGTTAATTGTCCCAACAAGAGAACAAACTCCAAAGTCGCAGCCACCCTTGTAGAGCAGGGAAACGAGGAAGTCCAGTTGTAAAAGAGACCATACAGCCGGACCATGATATACGAAAGGGTCTCATAATTCCATCCACACCCGTAGAAACATGTCTTGCCCCTGTCAAGTTAATCCTGTCTAAGAAGACCCTTTCCCTCATAGCTCTAGTAGATTCAGGAGCGTCCTCATGTTTCATTGATGAAGGACTCGTTAAGAAACATGGAATTCCAGTACTTCGAAAGAACAGACCAGTAGTAGCCGAAGTAGTAGATGGACGGCCTCTAGCATCGGGGAATATAACCATGGAAACCATACCACTAAGAGTACACCTTGGTGACCATGATTCACACATATGTTTCAATGTAATATCGAGTCCAGCAAATATGGTTATCATCGGAATGCCGTGGTTAAAGAAACATAATCCAGAAATTAATTGGGAAAAGAATAAAATCACCCGTCGAGATATCCAGAAGAACCCAACATATGTTGGAGCTAAAGCCTTCATACATGCAGTAAGGAAGGAACCTACATATATGATCTATGCCATACCAGCTCAAGAATCCAAGAAAGATGATCCAGTACAGCTACCCAATCAGTACAACGGCTTTGAAGATGTTTTTGAAAAGAAGAATGCAGATATCCTTCCAGAGCATAGACCTTATGATTGTCCCATAGATCTTCAAGAGGGAACACAACCACCCTTTGGACCAATCTACAGACTATCTCCAGAGGAACTTACAGAACTACGCAAGAACATTGATGAGAATCTAGCAAAGGGGTTTATCAAACACTCGAAGTCTCCAGCAGGAGCTCCTATTCTATTTGTAAAGAAGAAGGATGGGACTCTCCGGATGTGTGTAGATTATCGTGGATTGAACAAAGTCACTATAAAAAACAGATACCCTCTACCACTCATATCAGAGCTCTTGGAACGCCTTGGAAAAGCAAAATTCTTCACGAAAATTGATCTTCGAGGAGCTTACAACCTTGTCAGGATCAGAGAAGGAGACGAATGGAAGACAGCATTTCGAACAAGGTATGGGCATTTTGAATATGTAGTTATGCCCTTCGGTCTTACAAATGCTCCAGCTGTCTTCCAACATATGATGAATGATATTTTTCGAGAATATTTAGATGATTTTGTTGTAATATACCTTGATGATATCTTGATATTTTCAAAAAATCTAGAGGATCATGAAGATCATGTAAAGATAGTCCTAGAGAAACTAAGAGAAAAAGGATTGTATGCGAAATTGGAGAAGTGTTCTTTTCATAAGACAGAAGTGGAATTTTTAGGGTACATAGTATCAGATAAAGGAATTTTTATGGACCCTAAGAAGATTGAGACAATCCTTGATTGGCAACCACCTTCATGTGTTCGAGATGTACAATGTTTTTTGGGGTTTGCCAATTTCTATAGGATATTCATCAGAGATTACTCCAAGATAGTGACACCTCTTACCAAGCTTACAGGGAACTCCAAATTCTCATGGACCGAAGAAGCAGAGAAGGCCTTTCAGACCTTGAAATCAGCATTCACTACTGCTCCAATCCTAGTTCATCCTGATTCTAGTAAGCCCTTCTTCCTTGAGACAGATGCATCGGACTTTGCTCTAGGGGCCATTCTTTCCCAATATGGAGATGATGGACAACTACATCCAGTTGCATATCATTCAAGGAAGTTTTCCCCTCCAGAAATTAATTATGAAATTCATGATAAAGAACTCCTTGCCATAGTAGACGCGTTTGATACCTGGCGTCACCATCTAGAAGGAGCAGCTCATAAAGTCATTGTATATTCAGATCACAAGAACCTAGAGTATTTTATGACCACCCGGATCCTCAATAGAAGGCAATCTCGATGGAGTAACTTTTTATCCAGATTCGACTTTGTCATCACATACCGTCCAGGACGTCATCAATGTCAGTCAGATGCCCTATCCAGAAGATCTTACCTTGCACCAAAGAAGGGTGAAGAGGCCTTTGATCAACAAGAGAGTGTATTACTCAAGCCCGAGCATCTCCAGTTAGCAGCTATCTCTTCAAGCCATCATGAAGATTCAGCCTTGAATCAGTTGATCCGTGAGAATCTACCACAGGATGAATTGTTTTGTAACGTTAAGCAGAAAGCTCAAGAAGGAAAATTCCAAGAAGTAAACGAATTTCAGGAAAAGGATGGTTTACTACTCTATAAGAACCTATTGTATGTCCCTCCAGGAAAGCCCAGGATCCAAGTACTTCAACAACGCCATGACAACCTTGCAGCAGGACATTTTGGAGTAAATAAAACAATAGAACTCATATCAAGGGACTTTTGGTGGCCTCAGATGTGGAAGGAAGTCAAAGAATACATTCGAACCTGTGATACTTGCAATAGATCTAAGGTACCCCGACATAAACCTCATGGCCTCTTGCAACCTCTACCTATTCCAGAAAGGCCATGGGCTTCATTGTCGATGGATTTCATCACAGATCTACCAAAGTCAGATAAGTATGATGCCATTCTTGTTATTGTGGATAGATTTACAAAGATGGCACACTTCATTCCAACTACCAAGGCAATCACAGGTGCAGCCACTGCCAGACTTTTTCTTAGGTACATATTTAGGCTTCATGGATTGCCTGATGACATTGTCAGTGATCGAGGTCCACAGTTCATATCCAGCTTTTGGAACAGTCTTTGCAAGCTCCTTGGTGTTCAAGTTAAACTATCTACAGCAAATCATCCACAGACTGATGGACAAACAGAACGAGTGAATCAAGTCCTGGAGCAATATCTCCGTTGCACTAGCAACTATCACCAAAATGACTGGTTTGAGTTGTTACCCTTTGCAGAGTTTGCCTATAACAATAGTGTTCATGCATCTACTAAGCAAACTCCCTTCTTTGCAAACTATGGACAACATCCAAGGATGGATATACAACTCTCAAATCATGTCAAGAACCCAGCTGCCAGAGACAAGGCCCAGTACCTGATGGACATTCACAAAGAACTGAAGGAAGAGATCCATAAAGCTCAACAACAATATAAGTACTATGCAGATCAACATCGTGTCCAGAATCCATCGTATCAAATTGGGGATAAAGTATGGTTACTCCGAAACAATTTACAAACTTCAAGGCCTTGTGCAAAGTTAGATCATCAAAAGTTTGGACCATTTACCATCTTGGCCAAGATTAATCCAGTCACCTTCAAACTCCAGTTACCGAGTACCATGAGAATACATCCAGTTTTCCATGTATCCATGTTGGAACCATATCAGATTTCACCATTGAGGGGGGAGAGACCTAGTCCTTCACCACCTATTGAGATTGATGATCATGAAGAATTTGAAGTCGAGCATGTCCTAGATTCCAGAATATCCCGGGGAAGATTGGAATACCTTATTCATTGGAAAGGGTATGACATCAGTGATCGTACTTGGGAACCTGCAGAAAACCTTCAGAGAGCACCAATCAAGGTTCGAGAATTCCATAAGAAAAATCCAACGAAGCCGAGACCAGATAACATGACCGCTCCTCGTGGAACTCGTCGCTTGAGGGGGAGGTGATGTCATGGACGAAGGAAACCATCCTGAACCTAAGATTCCATGTGAACCCTGTATCTCATGATTGGTTCAGAATTAGGAGAAACCAATGCTTCCATTGCGTCCGGAATGTGCCAAAACCCCAAGATCAACTGTCTATTCGCTGAATTCTGACATTGGGAGGTCTTGTTACAAATCGATGACATCATGATGACATCATCAGTTCGCAACCGCCTTGGGAACCGCCCTTGAAAACCTATATAAGGAGGGGTTGGCCACATTCATAATCAGTCTTGCCAATGCCAGTCTTGGGAGCTCAAGGAGTCGTGACCTCCAAGTAAGTACATTCAAGTTCCAGTTCAAGTTCTAGTCTTGTTTCTAGCTCTAGTCTTGTCTAGTCTTGTATTGTGGACATCCTTTCTTGTCCTATTGTAATCTCGTAGTACGAGATCCTTTCTAGTTATTTCTTGTATCCAGTTCATATCCCTGAGGGGATTTCTTGTAATCGAGATATCTTGTTTCCTACCTACGATCCCGGGTTGTGGGATCTCCTGTATCATCTCTAGTCGAGTTTTCCATACCTATTGGTCCCGGGTTGTGGGACATCTTGTATCGATCGTATATTCTTGTAGCATTTTCCCTTCGTGGGTATTCTTGTAATCAGAACTGTGTTTCCGAAATCTTGTCTTGTGTAGTCAGAGAGCACAATCTAGTGCTCCCCTGACATTATATGTGTATGTGTATGTGTGTATATATGTTATGTAGGTGTTAAAACCCTAAAACCCTAATCCAAATGACCTAGACCTAAAAAAAAATATATATATATATATATATATATATGCATGTGTATATATATGTGTATATGTATATATATATGCATATAGATAGGTGTATAAGTATGTGTATTTGTGTATTGTATATATATTCACTCTATTTAAAATGATTAAATTTAAACCTATTTTTATATATTTAATCATATATATTTCATTTATTTACTTAAAATACTAGTTCTTATCATATTTTATTATCTATATAATTATCCTACCTTATATATATATATATATATATATATATATATATATATATATATATATATATATATATATATATATATATATATATATATATATATATATATATATATATATATATATATATATATATATATATATATATATATATATATATATATATATATATATATATATATATATATATATATATATATATATATTATTTATATATTCAGATTTTTTCCCTACTTAATCCTATTTTTATATATTTAATTATAAATATTTAATTAAAATTTTTAAAACACTAGTTCTTTTTATATTTATTTATCTATATAATTATCCTATTTTATATATATAGTTATTTATATATTCAGATTTTTTCATTACATAATCGTATTTTTATATATTTAATTTTATATAT